>PVKU01005261.1:0-127279 GCA_004027475.1 Anoura caudifer | reverse complement strand
GGGGAAGTTCTCCTTTATTATTCGTTCAAATAAGTTTTCCACTGGTTGCTCTTCTTCTTCCCCTTCTGGTACCCCTATAATTCGGATGTTGGGACGTTTAAAGATGTCCTGGAGGTTCCTAAGACTCTCCTCATTTTTTTGAATTCTTGTTTCTTCCTCGTTTTTTGTTTGGTTGTTTCTTTCTTCCTTCTGGTCCACTCCATTGATTTGAGTCCCAGTTTTCCTCCTATCTCTGTTGGTTCCCCATGCATCTTTCTTCATTTCACTTATTGTAGCCTTCATTTTTTCATCTAATTTGTGAGCAAAATCAACCAATTCTGTAAGCATCCTGATTACCAGGGTTTTGAATTGTGCATCTGATAGGTTGGCAATCTCTTCATCGCTTAGATAAATCGGCTCTGGGGCTTTGATTTGTTCTCCAGTTTGAGTCATTTTCATTTCTGGGTTTTTTGTTTGTTTGTTTGTTTGTTTTGTTTAGCCGAGGCTGTTACGTAGTGAGGGGTGGAGCCTCAGGTGTTCCCCAGGGCGGGACAGCCCGGTCGCTGGGTAGTGACGCTGTATGTGGGGGCGGGGTCTGAGAGGAGATAATGGCTGTTGCTTTACTCACTCTCAGAGTCCAGTTCCTTTCACCGCTTCCCCTTTGCCTGGATTATCTGCGCGTGAATGTGGGACCACCCGGTCAGCGAGCCGCCTTGTGCGGCCTCACTGGTTCTGCACAGTTGCCGCCCCGAGTCCGGGGTCTGCTAGTCACCGCCTGTGCACCTGGGGGCTGCCAGCCGCTGCTGCCTGCGTGCCCGGTTTGCACCTCTGCTTTTTCCTGCCGCGACTCCGCTCCTTACCGGTCTGGATGAATCATTGTTGGACTTCCAAACAGTTTGATTTTCTGAGATCTGGTTGTTTTCTTGTTTCTAAATCTTTGTTGTCCTTAATTTTGGTTGTGAGAAGAGGCACAGTGCGTCTGCCTACGCCTCCATCTTGGCCGGAAGTCTGCCTGGTGTTCTTATAAAGAGAGAGGGACACAAGGGAGGTGCGCGTGGAGAAAAGACCCCATGAAGAGCCCGCAAGAGGGGGGCCATCCTCAAGCCAAGGAGAGAGGCCGCAGAGGAACCCAGGACTGCTGGCACCTTGACCTGGGACTTCCAGCCTCCAGAGCCCTGAGAAAATAAACTCTGTTGTTGAAGCTGCCCGGTCTTTAATCTTTTGTGTTATGGCAGCCCTAGAAAATTAATATAGCTCTTACATTTTTCTTTTGAACTCCAAGTACAAACTTTATTTCTATTACAAGGATGTGAGTAATTACAATAGTAAAATAAAAAGAGAGAGATGGAACTCTGATACTTGGTTTTCAGAGCAAGTCACAGAGCTTAGACCTCAGTCCTAATCAGGGCAGAGCCCAGCACGGCCCTGGCAGGACAGGGAGTCCCTCGCCTGCTCCACCAGAAGCCCTGAAGACAAAGGAGCTGTGCTCCCCACCGGAAACAGAAGGCGGTGATGCCAAACGCCAAAGCAGGTTAAGCTCTTCCATTTTTAAAATTTTAACCTTAAGTAGTATATTCACCCAGTTCAAAATCAAACATAGGAGGTAAGAAGGACCAGGTGATCAAGGTCAACGGCAACAGCGGTAGCTCCCTTCGAGCACCTTTCATGCAATGGGATGAGAATAGCATTTTTCTCTGTTGTATTCCAGAAACAAAACGAAACAGAACCACCCAGCACCTCAGTCTGATCCTGACAAAAACATGGGATCATCTCAAGTGAGGAACCTTGGACCGAACGCCTGGAGTCCTTCTCCTCAGAGCTGCCCAGGTCCTCGAAACCAAAGAGTCTGGGGAACTGGGACAGCTCAGAGGAGCAGAAGGGACCCCCGGCCATTAAATGTAATGTAATGTCCTAGGTGGGACCCCGGAACAAAGGACACTGAGTGAAAATGTGGAAATCTGAGGAAACCATAAACTTGACTTTATATCGGGCTGGCCAAAAAGTCCATTACGTTTTTTCCATACAATGGCTCCAGCAGCGCTTAGCTGTCTTTAATTTCATTCGAAACCATTTTGTCAGACTGTATTGGGACAGCTGTCATAGCAGCGTGCATTTAAAAAAAAACGTATCAAAATTGGTGAATTTTCGTGCAGCCATTTTAATACTGAAGATGGAAGAAGGTATGCAACATTTTTGGTATGTTATGCTTTATTATTTCAAGAAAGGTAAAAACGCAACTGAAATGCATAAAAAGATTTGTGCAGTGTGTGGAGAAGGTTCTGCGACTGATCGAACGTGTCAGAAGTGGTTTGCGAAGTTTGTTGATACTGTTGACATTTGGGCCAAATAATCCTTTGCCGTGGGGCTGTCTTACGCATTGGAAGGTGTTTAGCAGCGCCCCTGGCTTCTCCTCACTAGAAGCCAGCAGCAGGAGACGGCCGACATACTCAAAATATCCAAACCAATAAAGTTACTGGTGAAAATGAAAAACGTGGTTTTTATTTTACGGAAAAAGTGCACTGGACTTTCTGGCCCACACGATAACAATGGTTCAGTTTTCATTAGTGGTGATAAATGTGCCATGTTAGTGTGAGATGTTAGTGGTAGGGAACAGGGCAGGGACAGGTAATACTGGAACTCTGCATCACCTTTGCAATTTTTCTGTAAATCTAAACATGGTTCTAAAAGTTTATTTTTAAAAAGTAACATTGCAAAGTACCATTCCAAATTCTGTCTCTTATCTACGCAGCTCTTATTCCCGCCTCCAGTCACTGCTCTATTAGAAGTCTGCGGATCCTTCAAGAATTCCTTTACGCAAACATGAATCTATACAGATTTTCCTCCCAACATGGCCTTTTTATTTCCTTTAAAAAGCGCTTGATCATTTTAATATAAAATAGTTCAAACATACAAAGGGGAGAGAAAAATACAAGGCACCTCACACCCATCACCCATGTTTGACGACTGCCAAGAATTTGCTGTGGGTGCCGCGGCTCGCTCTCCCTGCCTCACACTCTCTCCCTTTTGCTGAGCTGTTTCAAGTAGATCCCAGACACCTTACACAGGTACCCGTGGGTCAAGTAGATCCCAGACACCTTACACAGGTACCCGTGGGTCAAGTAGATCCCAGACACCTTACACAGGTACCCGTGGGTCAAGTAGATCCCAGACACCTTACACAGGTACCTCTGAACAATGTGGGCATCTCCCAGCACCCTGCGTTCCTATGCTCCCATCGATGGTGCCTCCAGAAGGGCCTCTTGGGAGCTGTAGTCTGGGGGATAGGGAGGCACAGAGAAGCTTTGCAGGGCCGGAGTGTGTATATGTGACCTAATTACGGCTGTGTGTGGGATGGTTTGGGCGTGGAGGAGGTCAGAGCAGGCAGGGCACTTATGAACACCCCCTTGGTCTAGATGCCAGTAGATAGGGCCTGATGCCAGGTGTTTGCAGCAGGGTCACAGGGAGGAGCAGGGTGACAGTGGGGAGCCTCTGGCCAGCCTGGTCTCAAATGGGTGCCTGCCTGGAGGACAGAAGGGACGGTGATGTGAGGGTGGGGCAGCGGCCACCGTCTGTGCGCACTCGTCCTACAGGCAAGGGTGGGACCCGATGGCCAAGGAGAGGGCTCATTTTGATCACTTCACCCCAGGTGGCATTCATTTCTCTGCAGCTCCCTGGCAAGGTCTGTCCCTTGCCTGGCTTAGTGGGCCCACAACAGACAGGAGCCCCTTCACAACTTGGTGGGCCTTTTCACGCCTCATGAGCATGAACATGTCAGAGCTTGAACGCCCTCCTGGGGTCAGGGAATCCAACCCTTCTCTGGTTACAGATGGGGAAACTGAGTCCCAGGAAGGGGTGCAAGTCCCTAGGGCCACGTAGGGAGTCAGAAGCAGAGGTGGAATTAGAGCCTGCGTCTCTGGATTCCTACCTAGGGTCTCCCCTTACCTAGAGCTTCCTCTTCCGTCTAAACCCTGCTCGCAGAAGGGATGACCTTAGTTAGCAGCTGGTGCCCTCCCTGTGCACATGAATTCGAGAATCCCTGGGTGACCCTTCGCCCAGGCACACCTGTACTCGCGGCCTGCTTACTCATGACAGCACAACTACAGAAAACTGCTATTAATGGGACAGCTACCATGTTCCACAGGCTGCGCTAGGAGCTTTTCATACGCCACATCTGCGCTCCCCGAATCCCAGGAGGCGGGCACTACTATTAGGGTCGGTAACCTCCCATTACCGAGATGGGCAGACTGAGATAGACAGCCGTGTAGCTGGTCCAAGGTCGCACTGTGAGGGCATGTCGGAGGCAGTGTCTCACCAGAAAATCTACACTCTCAGCCACTAACACACACGCGTGCGCGCGCACACCACGGCCCCGAGGAACAGGAGGAACAGGGTGGCTCCCGAGGACAGTGGTTTCTGCCTGGCCTCCTCCCTCTTTGCATCCAGCCCCACCCAGCAGCCTGGAGCCTCACAGAGGGGCACACAGGCTACAGAGGGACCCTGACCACCACCCGTTGCCTCTCCCAGGAGCAGGGCCCTTCCCAAGGTGGTTCATGGCCCTTTGGTGTTTGGGGCCATAAACAGACCTCCACGTTCTGGGTGCTTGCGGGCGTGTCAGTGGTGCCGTGGAGTGCACGGGGCACAGACTCATCTTTCTGCGGTTCGAGTGACTGGCACAGTGTGGAGGGCACAGAAGGATGTCTGCCCGCTGGTCAGCCTGTCCTAGGGCCTGCTCCATGCAGCGCGCTAGGCTCTGGACACAGGGGTGATCCTGCCCAGCGCTCCGTCACTCAGGCACGCGGGCCAGAGGAAAAGGTGTCACCGGAGACAAGGCTGTAAGGACAGACCTGGAGCCTGGAGAGGACGGCTGGACCCTGCCCTGGGACGTCGGAACCACGAAGGTTGCTGGCGCGGGTGGACACAGGCAGTCTAGGTCGGGCGCAAGTGCGCCTGGGTGAGGAGCCAAGGCTGCAGAGCGGAGACGGGTCCTGGAAGGCCCGCTGGCCTAAGGAGCAAGACGCGGAGAGGCGCAAGAGGACGCGGGGTGGGGGGCGGTCAGGGGCGCCAGGCGCGTTCGTTGGTGCACCCTCAGCACTGCAGGGCCGGATAGCGCGGATGGTTCCGGGAGCACCCACGCCCCTCGGACCAGGCCCCTCGCCTGCAGCCCCGCGGGGCGCGGGGAGCCGGGGGTCAGGCCGCAGTCAGACGCGGTGCGTCCCGCCCACCCCAGCCTTCTGGAGCCCGCGGTTCGAGTCCTGGCCTTGGTGTGATTCGCTGCGGGGTTCCCGGATGGGCCCTTCCCTCTCCGGGCCTCGGTTTTCCCATGCTCAAGGTTTCGGAGATCCGGGCTCCCTGTCCTGCGCAGCCCCCAGCCCACAGGCCGACGCGCACGGCACGGAAAGGGCCAGGCATCCGCCCCTCCCCCCGCGGGAGCGCGGACGCTCACGAGCGCGCTCGCACCTGGCCGCCGCCAAGTGCGAGGTTGAATGGGCGGGGTCTCGAGGCTCCGCCCCGTCCCCGCCGGGCCAATCGGAGGGGGCGGATGGCCCTGTGCGGGGCGACGCGCTGGGGGCGGGGCCAACTGGGGCTGAGGAGAGAGCCCGCGGGCGAGCAGGCGGGCGGCGGGAGGCGTTCGGGCGGAGGCGGCGGCTGCGGCGGCGGCGGCGGCGGTGGCTCCCAGAACAGCGACGCAGCGCGCCGTCGGCTCCGACAGGCCGGCCAGGCTCCGCAGCCCGCCGCAGCCGCCGCCTCGCCGCCGGGGGCCCGGGAGTGCGGCGACGGCGCGCGGCCTGTGAGGGCGGCCGGAGCGGCGGGCGCGGCGCCGAGCGTCCTGTCAGGCGGCGGAGGGCGTCGCGGACCCGCGTCGCGATGATGCCGGTGAGTGCGGGCGGCCACGGCTTCCTCCGCGGGCCGCCGGCCATGCCTCCTTCCTCCCGCGCTCCCCGCCTGGGGCCCGGCGCAAGGCCGAGCGGGCGAGGAAGGAAGTAGCCTGGCGGGCGCGCCGGGCCCCGCGACCCCCGGGCGGGCAGATGGGGGCGCGCCGGGCTGTCAGCGCGGGTCGCGCGGGGGGCGGGGGTCGCAGGTCCGGGAGGGGGCGGGGACGCGGGCGGGCGGCCTTGCGCTGCGGGGACCCCGGCCGGCGCCCCCTCTGCGGCGGCCCTTCCCGCCGGGGAGGGGCTGCAGAGCGTGAAACCGGGGCCCCTCATTTTCCGTCCGTCCCGGCGGGTGGGAGCTGCGAGGCCGTGGGTGCGTGGCGCTCGCCGGTGACCTCGCCCGCAGTTCGCCGGGCGCGCGTTCCGGGAGCCGGCGGCCGGGGCCCCCGTGTGGGGGTCGCGCGCGGGAGCCGCCGCCGCCGCCGCCGCCGCCCGCAGCCCTGCGGGGAGCCCGCTCAGGGACGGGGCTGCAGAGCCGCGGTGGGCGCCCGGTCCCGCGACTGCGGGCCGCCGTCGCCGTGCGCGGGGGTGGAGCGGGGCTCCCGGCGCCGGCGCCGCCTTTGTCCGGCCCCCGGGGTGCGGGCGGGTGCGGGCGCCCCGCCGGGCCCGAGACCCCCGCGGTTCGTCCGCCCGTCCGCGGTCCCCTGCGAGCCGCGGCGCTCAGCGATACCGAGCCCGGCTTCTGTGAGCCGGATGCCGGGGCCCCGGGAGAAATGCGGCGCGGGTGCTGCCCGGAGGGACGGGTGGGCGGGCCTTCGCGGTGCCCGTGCGCCTTCGTAGTAAATAGCGACGAGTCGTTGTCTTGACCTGCAGTCTCCGCGGTGAGAAGCTCGAGCGCGTTCTGCTCGGACGCTGTTGGGCTGTGCGGCGCCCGAGGACGCCGAGATTAGCTTTCCCCGGGCGTTCGGTCATTTCCTCCCCGGGCGACCTGCTGGCCCCTCGCAGCGGATTCCGCCACATCCTGCGCGCCGCCCCTTGGGGTTTCACCTGGTGGAGCCTCGGGCTGCGCTGCGTCCCTAGGCGCTTGGTTTTCCGCGAGCGAGCGATGGTCTCGTCGTGGAGGGGAACTGGGTGCGCATCAGAGGATTCGGAGTCGGTACTGGTTCTGCTACTTTTTAGCTGCTGTGACCTTGAACGAGGCAGGGCCTCCCAGCAGGAGTTCAGTGGGGATGGGAAGGTGCCGGCGGCCCTGGGCCGTCCCTGCAGTCAAGCCGGGTGACGATGGGCCCCGAAGGGCCCGTCCGACCGAGGGCCACGCAGGCACTTCTTATTGCCAGCGTGGCCCTGCAGCGTCCACTCCTGTTTTACCCTCTGCCAGCTCCCCGCCCCGGTGCTCGCCGGCGGGGTTTGGAAAGGCGCTCCGGGTGCTGGGACTGTGAGAGCGGTTTTAGGTAGACCTGTCACAGGGACCGGCGCACGATGTTGAGACTGCAGGCGTGTGGAAGGGCGCCTGCAGGGCTCTGGCCGACCTCATCGTGGTGTGGAGCTTCCGTCCGAGCACTCTGGTGAAAGACCTGCTTGTGTTGTTCATAGGTGCCTTCGGCCTTTACCTCTATACATACCACGGGGTTGGAGTCGCTAGTCCCTGCCTCGCCAGGCTTCCTTTCTAAAGGACTTTGCTTATCTGGCATTTGGGCAATTTCTTCACGTACTCAAAATAGTCAGCTACTGCTTTTGAAAAACATATACCCTATTAACTATTTAAAACATGCTGCTTTTGTTTTAAAATGCCTTCTAGAAACAGATGGTATTTCTCTTAGTCCCTCTTTGGGGCCTTTAACTTTGTATTTCCTTCTTGACCCCCCAAAATACTACTTGTAGGATTGACTCCTTCCTCTGTTAACACAGTTGGAGTTGATCGTAAATTTAATAGAAGTTTAAGTAACATGTGATTCGTACTTGATACTATTTTAAACTACATATCCAAGATAAAAATAAGATTTTCTTCCTTTACTGTATATTTTGTGTTCACCATCTGGTGAATCATCGATGCAGAACTGGATCACAGTTTGCGGAGAGCGGCACTTCCAGTAGGGATGTCCCGTGAGCCACACAAATTCAACTTTAAATTTTCTAGTAACTACCTATGAAAGGTGGCATTTTAAAATATCTCTTATTAACTCGTCAGAAATACTCTCATTTTCACACGTATTCAATATGACACATTTGCTAATGCGATATTTTACTATTTTGCACTAAATCATTGACATTCGGTGTGAACCCAGGGCGCATGGCTGAAGTTTTCCTCTTACAGCACATCTCAGTGCAGACCAGCGCATTTCAGCTGCCCAGTAGCCATACGGGTTTAGTGGCAACAACACAAGGTTGGGCCATGGGCCGCATGCGGCCCAGGACAGCTGCGAGTGCGGCCCAACACAAAACCGCACGTTTACTTAAAACTTTTTTTTGTTCATCAGTTTTCATTAGTGTTTGTGTATTTTATGGCCCAAGTTACCTCTTCTTCCAGTGTGGCCCAGAGATGCCAGAAGGTCGAACACCCCTGGGAGAGTAGACGGGGTCCGGCAGGGGTAAGGCCTGCTTGAATGTGGCTGGTAGGGTAGTAATATGGGGGTGATAATGCATAGTTTTAATTTGAAAAGTTCACCTAAAATGTCACATGGTGTGCGCTTGAGTGTGATGTTGCTGTTACAGAAGTGCATGCTTATGATTTTGTAATGAAAGGGTGTAGCCCCAGCTGGTGTGGCTCAGTGGGCTGAGCTGCAGCCTGTGAGCCAAAGGGTCACTGGTGCAATTGCAGGCCTGGGTTGTGGGGCGCACGAGAGGCAACCACACACTGATGTTTCTCTCCCTCTCTTCCTTCCTTCCTTGCTCTAAAAATAAATAAATAATTTTTTAAAAAAACTTAAGGGGGGGGTGGTTTGTGCCAGATCCTGTATTTTTAGTTTGGGACTTGGCAGTTAGTGTGCAGTGTCTGTGGTGCCTTTGAATTGGTCACGTGGTTTTTACTGCAGCACCCAGGCGCTCAGGTGTGGGAATCAGCGAGACAGTGTCCGGCTCTGTTCTCATCTGACACGTTAAAGCTTTGTAGGGGTCTTCAGTCTGCCCCTAAGTGGAGTCTGTGCCTGTCTGCTCTGAAACAGTTGTATTTCAGAATCTTCCCTTATGAAAATAGTTTTGCATGGTAGTGTCTGTAGTTGTTCACTTTTTGTCAGCGGGATGACATTTTAAAAATGATTTCTCAAGCAAATGGGCTATATTATTATATTATTAATTTAATAATGGGCTATAATATTATATTATTTTTATTTTTAGTTTACTGATTTTAGAGGGAGTGAGGAAGGAGCGAGGCAGAGAGAGAAAGACATTGATCTGCCACCTCACTCGTTCAGGTTGGTTCTCCTATGCTCTCAGACCGGGGCGCGCACCCTCGCAAACGGGGGTGGTGCTCTAGCCCGCCACGCAGCAGGCAGGGCCTCAGCGGGCCCACTTCCGTGTGCAGGTGAGATGAATCTGGGGAATGTCACTGAGGACACTTCCTCTTCCGAAGGGATGTTGAGTAAAGGAAGTTGTGTGACCCTGCAGTGTGTCTCATTTGTGAGAGGGGCTCTGTGGTGACAGTGCCCCGGTCGTGCTGGCAGTGGGGCCCCTCGCCCCGGGAGACGTCACCGCACGGTGCGCCTGGCTGGTTCTGCGAGCTGCCGTCTCGAGAGCCCGTTCAACCTTCGCACTGCGGGCTCTGGGTTACATGGCTTTGTGCTGACTGTTGGGGTGGCCACGAAGTCTGTTTAGTTTTTTCCATAGAATGAAAGACACCTTTGTCATTTCCTTGATCCCGCTGTTGGCTTCTAGTGGGGAGAGGCCAGGGGCCCTGCTAAACACCTTCCGATGCCTAAGACAGCCCCACGGCAAGGAATTACCTGGCTAAAATGTCAGTAGTGGCAAAAAACCTCACAGACCACTTCTGACATATCCAGTCAGTCACAGCACCTTCTCCCTACACCGCACAAGTCTTTTTTTAATTTCAGTTGCGTTTTTATCTTGCTTGAAATAATAAAGCATAATACGCCAAAAATGTTGTGTACCTTCTTCCACCTTCAGTATTAAAATGGCTGCATGAAAATTCACCAATTTTAATGTTTTTTTAGTGCACGCTGCTATGACAGCTGTCACAATACAGTCTGACAGAATTGTTTCACATGAAATTAAGGACAACTAAGCACTGCTGCAGCCAGCGTATGATGGATTTTTTGGCCAACTCAATGTTTAACTCACATTAAACAAACATTCACTCATTTCAGGTGTTCACTGTCTTACCAACTATGTTGAAACATTTAGCATTATTGAAATAGGTCTTTCTCTTTTAAACAGCTGTCATGTAATTGATGAAACAACCAACTGGAAGTAGGGAGACTTAGCTTCTAGTCCTCTCTCGTCCTCTCTCGTCCGTAACTGTGTGACCTTTGGACTTACACTCTTTGGGCCCCAGTTTCTCATCTGTAAAATGAGTTGGTCCTGGCGATTACCCACTAGTGTGGTTGTGCATGGTTTTGCTTTATAGCAGGTACTTTCGTGAAGGTCAGTAGTGCTCATTGGCTGCATCAGAGGTTGAGGCAAGCTGACTGGCTTTGTTTGGGCAGCCCTTTGGTGAGGTGCCGGCGTGTCTGTGTGATAGAGCAGAGAGGAAGCACTCAGTAGATGTTCACTATTATTGTTAATTAATGATTAAGTCCCTTGGCAGGCTTAAATGTATAGCCTAATTCAGTGAACAGCACAAAGCCTGGAGATATTTTTCTTAAAAGTGTGTTTTTTTTTTAAACAAAAATGACAAATGTGATATCGCCATTTAAAATAATAAAACTATATCTAGCCTTTGGACTGCCCGGAAGTTCATAAGGAAAAGCAAAGCCTTGAACATATAAAGATGTGTGTATAAAAGCTTTTATTATTAGCTTTATTGAACTTAAAAACAGCCTGTGTGGGTAACTCTTTTAAAGGCTACAGTATTAAGTCCAACCATAAAGTTCTGCAGCCATGAAACTTCCCACAGTGCAATTTAGTAACAGCGATCACTTAGCGAATAGCATGTGTCATCAACGCGCTGGGGCACTGTGTCCTAGGTTTTGAGGCAGTGTCTCCGTTTTTGTGGAGACGGAGATCAGGAGGTCAGGGAGTGTGGCTCAGGCCCCCCCGGCTGGTCAGTGGTGAAGCAAGGTTTGCAAACTGTCTCAAGAGCCTTTGCTCCTAGCCCGTGTGCCAGTCACTGAAGGGAGTTTGCTCGCAGTGCTGGTAAAGTGAGTTCGGCTAAACTTCCCCCCTTACGCTCAGCTCACGTGACGCTTACTCTTCAAAAGAATCCCAAGGTGAATCATTTTCATAAAAATCGAGTTTTCACCATTCTGAGGGAAAACTGCTTTACATGTAAATGTGTTAACTATGTTTTCTCTTTCAGCATCCTACTTTGAGTAGTGTAGCCAGAGTATGTGCTTCAGAGTTACTTAGGAGTTTTAGGAGGATGGGAACTAGAAATATCACCAGGCTGTTATGCTGAAGTTACATAACTGGTCATCAGCGTGCATTGTGTGTGGGTGCCTGCACAGATGGGCAGTCGTTGCTCAGTGAAAGTTCGGTGGGATTGTTGCCTTGCAGTGCTGTTGCCACAGCACGCTCGCGGACTAGGGCTCCAGGAGGGAAAGGGGTGACCACGTTCTGTTGGAACGCTTTCTTGCCTTGATCGCTTTGCTTTATTGGGTTGGCCAAACAGCTCATTTAGTTTTTTTCATATGAGGGCTTTAGTAGTGCTTAGTTGTCTTTAACGTCATTTGAAACAATTGTGTTAGATTGTATTGTGACAGCTGTCCTATCAGCATGCATTGAAAGTTAACAAAATTGGTGAATTTTTGTGCAGTCATTTTAATATTGAAGATGGAAGAAGGTATGTAACATTTTTGGTGTATTATGTTTTATTATTTTAAGAAAGGTAGGTAAAAATGCAACTGAAATGCAAAAAAAGATTTGTGCAGTGTATGGAGAAGGTGCCGTGGTTGATTGAATGTATCAGAAGTGATGTGCAAAGTTTCTTGGTACTTTTGACATTTTAGCCAGGTAATTCCTTGCCGTGGGGCTGTCTTATGCATGGGAAGGTGTTTAGCAGCACCCCTGGCCTCTCACCACTAGAAGCCAATAGCAGGAGATACCTAACATACTCAAAATATCCAAATCAATAAAGTTATTGGTGAAAATGAAAAAGGTATTTTTTATTTTATGGAAAAAACCATATGGACTTTTTGGCCAACCCACTATTTCGCTGCAAAGACAGCTGTCTGACTGCTGTTCATACTGTTCAGTACTTGGTGAGCAAAACCTGCTGTTACTGGATTTTGTAAAATGAAAATCTTTGCATTGTGACTTCATGCAGAACAATGAAAGACTGGTAAAAGGAGGTAGTTTTGATGGAAATTAATAAATGAAGTGTACATTTCAGTACAGAATCTTGCTAGTGGCTTGTGAGTGTACCTGGAGCACACGCTAACTGATGTTTGGGCAGAATCATGGTTTACAACGTACGTTGTGACTGTAATCAAATGCAAAGGCCCTGTGGCCAGAGCCCACCGAGCCCACTGGAGAAATGCAGGAGGCCTGTGTGGCCGGAGCCGACCGAGTATGTGAGGGGTCCTGAAGGACATTCGGTCAGAAAGTGGGTGTCGGCTCTGGCAGGGCCTTAAAGGCTGTGGTGAAGACAGAGGATGTGGAGAGACGTTTTTTCCAGGAGGAAATGAAGCGCTGCTGTTCACTCACCGTGTTGTAAGCAGGCATGAGCAGCAGGCATGCCTCGGTGGTTTCACCGCAGCGCGAAAGAGTCACTTGGCTGACGTGTGGGTTCTGGCATCACCCTTTGTTGGCTCTGTGACTGTGGGTGAGGTTACCTGACCCCTCAGTTCCTTGTCTCCAAGCTGAGGAAGGTAATGGTAACCTTGTAGGGGGTTAGGATGTTCAGGGGGATGATTGCAGGGAAAGGTGCCTGTTGTGTAGTAAGTGCTCAGTAAGTGTTTGCTGTTTGTATGGAGTTTCCTTTCCTCTGGAAGGCTTTCATGAGCTTTCCCTTGGCCAAACCCACCAAAACAGGCATCGAACCTGGTGCGTCTTTAAAAAAACCTCACATACCATAAAATGCACCTTTTAATTGTGTGTGATTGAGCCGTTTCTGGAGAAGGAACAAGGTTGTATATGTCGCCACTGTCTGCTTTCAGAATATTTGCCTGCTGTGTCTTTGCAGTACTTGGCATAGTTGCAGTCTTAAACATGGGCCTGCATGACTGATCAGTGTCTGGTTCTTATCCTAACTGTAATTTTTTTGAGGCCAGGAGCTGCCTCTTTTTAGTTGCTATTTACCACCAGTGCTTGTCCCAGTGACCAGCATGTAGTTGGTGTTCAGTGATCTGTTGCATGAAGAAGATGTGTTACGGAAGGTAGTGTCGGACCCAGTTGTGAAGAGGTGTGTGTGCGTGGTAATAGGGTTCTCACTTGATCCTGTGGGTGGTCAGAAACCACCAAACACTTTAAAAAGTAGAGTGATACAGCCAGACTCATATGAGAGAGAATTCTGGCCCCAGGGGAGGAGAAAGTGCAGGGCAGGGGATGGAAAGGAAGCGGGGCAAGCAGGGAGGAGACCAGCTGGCGCAGGCTTGACCTGACTGCCAGGAGGGGAGAGAGATCCTGTCAGGAGGAGGTAACACAGACCTGATGCAGTGAGTGTGAGCGAAGAGTGAGTGTGCATGCAAGTCACACTCAAGTGTGCTTGCGTGTGTGCGTACATGTGAGCATGTGTACCCATGTGTATGTGTGCTTGTGGTAGAGAGGAAGGAAGTGCATTGGCTGGAGTTGAGGATAACAAGTTTATTGCTTCGGCAGCCAGGCTTGTTTTCCTTTAGGACAGAGAACCCTTGAAAAGGAAGAGGCCTAGAGGGCTCTGTGGGGAAGAACAATCTTATTTAGGCTGTGTTGAGCTTGGGTGCCTGCTAGATCCACAAAGACATTACATCTTTTCTTTTTTTTAAGATTTTATTTATTTATTTTTAGAGAGAGTGGAAGGGAGAATGAGAGGGAGAGAAACATTGATGGGTTGCCTCTCGGCCCGCAACCCTGGCCTGTGCCCTGACCAAGAATTACACTGGCAACCCTTTGGTTTGAAGGCCGGTGCTCAGTCCACTGAGCCACACCAGCCAGGGCTACTCTTAAATCTTAATCTTAAATCTTTGCTTAAATATATAGCAAGTGAAAAAATCGTTTGCTGTGTGTTAAGTGGTTTTCAGCGTGTTTTGGAATTTCAGATTGCTGCCTGGCATCTGCGGCACACCCCACTTGTCGGTCATCCTTTGCACTTGTCGACTGGCCTATCAGGCCCACCCTGAACCCCCACTAGGCCAAGCTTCCCAGGGCAGTGGCTGCCCGGGTCTCCCCCACCTCTCCGCTCCCAGCACTAGCACAGTTAGGGGTTCGCAGTTGTTCGTGTGGAAAAAGACATGCAGGCTGTGATTATTGCAACAGCTTAACTCAAAAGAATGTCACAGTATCTCTGCCCACCCCTGCGTGTACACTGTGTAGAGCTGTGCAGTCTGAGCCTGTGTTGATAATTTGCGTTCTGCTTTTTGCTCTGTGGCATGTTTATATTTCTCTCTAATGGCTGTCTTGGAGGTAATGCCAGTAAATAATAGTTAACCTCACAAGTGCTGTGAACACGGGAATAGACAGATTTTTGTGATGGAACTAGAAATGAGAAGGGAAGTTTGGTCAAAATGTGAAGACAGATTAAATAAAATTGGACAGTTTCAGGATTAACAGGAAAAAACCCTATAGTAGGAATAAGGAGTATTTTCTGATTGGACATAAAAATATGAAATGGTGTAACATAGTCGTTATCAGCTCAGGCTCGGGAGCCAAAACTTCTTGGTTTCAAATTTTAGCTCTACACTTACTAGTTCTATGACCTTGGAAAAGTTATTTAACCTTTGTGCCTTATTTTCCTATCTAAAAGGGGTTTAATAACGGTACATTTCTAAAGGGTGTTGTGAGGGTCGTCAAGTACTTGGAGCATTCTGTGGAGACACAGAATAAGCAAGGACTCGGTAAATGTTCACAGTTCTTGAGCTTTGTCCAGCAGCCACGAGGTTTCATCGTGTACGGGATTCAGGTGGACAGGCTGCACATACCCCTTACCCACCGAGGGCACGTGTCTGTTCTTCGAGCTGGAGAGCCTGTTGGGCTTGGGCATCTGTCGGGTTGAAAGGGTGGAAAGGGAATGGCTTGCTAGTCTTAGAAGTGAAGGTTTACCTTCTCTTTCTGGTGCCTTCTGTTGTGCAGACTCACAGCTCAGAGCCAGAAGAAGTGGTTTGTCACTTACTGAGTCACTCACTGTGGTACCCGGGAGCTGAAAAGCTCACTCTCCTCTTTCTGGTCTCCGACTACATGACCCTTCCAGGTGACCTTGTACAAAGTGCCCCTCCCCTCTCTGTGCTTCGTTTCTCTCCATGGCACTCAGGTTCACCTGGCATGTACTGGTGGAAGCACCATGGAGACCGGGCTTAGTGTCCTCGTCCCACGGCGGTGTGCCCAGTGCGTAGGCGGGCCTCCAGCAGGCCCTTGCTCGCTGGATGGCCTCTGCGCGCATTCAGGGCACGTCACTCGCGTGCTGGGGCTGGGCGCCGTCCCTGCCCTCCGTGAGCTCACAGCAGGGAGCAGTCACGTGAACAAAAAACGCCATTCTGAACGATGAGGGTTGCTTGAGTGGCAAGGCATAGTCTGGGCACAGTGGGGACAGGAGTCCGCTTGGGATGTCAGGGGGATTTTCACTGAGGAGGTGACACTGGAGTCCAGAAGGTGAGGGGGGGGGGAGAGGTGGAGGTGCTAGGGAAGGGTTTTGAGGTGCAGAGTTTAACATGCGCAGGGCATCGAGGTCTGATTGCTGCGGGAAGGTGCTGGAATGTGAGGCCAGATGAAGGGAGGGGGAGGTGAGAAGGGCAGGCCGAGGTCAGGTTCTGAGGGCATGGTTGGTCCTGAGAAAGATGTGAGACTGGAAGGCTGTTCTTTAAATTGTGGTAAAATATAAACAACGTGAAGTTTGCCATTTTAACTAATTTTATAAACAATTTTGTTCGTAATTATTTTTATGTATTTATTTTTAGAGAGAGGGGAAGATAGGGAGAAAGAGGGAGAGAAACATTGATGGGTGAAGAGAAACATGGGCCAACCGGGACCTGGCCCGCAACCCAGGCATGTGTCCTGGCTCAAACCAGGGACCTTTTGGTGTACAGGCTGGCACTCAGTCCACTGAGCCACACCAGCTATGGCCCGTTTGAATTATTTTTGAGCGTATAGTTCTGTGACGTCAAGTCCATTCACATTGTTCAGCAATCATCACCACCATCCATCTCCAGAACATTTTCATCTTCTCAAAGTGAAACTACTGTTGAAGGGTTTTATGCTGAGTTGCAAAGTGCTTCAGTCTAAGTTAAAGTTGACAGCAGGTGTCTGGAGTCGAGGAGAGGAGTCTGTTAGGGCAGTCAAGGCAGAGAGGGGTCCCTGAGCAGTCAGAATATTATCAGAGATGCTGGCATTGAAGCCAGTTTGTAGAAGAACCTCTTTAGCCCTTGCTTAACTTTTATTCTTGCATGTCCCACAGTTCTAATTTACTTAGCTTCTAAATCTTTAGACTTTACATCTGAGGTTGCTAGAAGGGTGTAGCTGTGGGCAGACAGACTGCTGGAAAGCACAGAAAGACACAGCTTTAACCACAGCCTGAGTTTGGGTCTGAGGTCTGAGGGTGGACAGCCTGACCTAAGTCAACACCAAAGAGATCACAATTACAGACTACACACAGGGCGGTGAAGTTCTTCGTGATGACTGAGCCACAAGAAAGAGTAAACAATGTAGACAGCAGCTGGATACATTTTAGATGAGCTCTGTCCAAGAGAAACATGAGAGCCACATAAAAAGTAAAACAAAAGCAAAATTAATTTTAATGATATATTTTATTTAACTCACTATCCCCAAAGTATTATTTAAACAGGCAGATAATATTAAACCATTATTAATGAGCTATTTTAACATTTTTTCATACTAAGGCTTTCAAATTCTAGAACATATTTTATACACAGAACACATTTCACTTTGAACTAGCCACACGTACGTTCTCAGAGCCCTGTGTGGGCAGCGGCTCTGTCACACTGTAAAGAACCTGGGGCGGTTGCTGGCGTGTAGCAAGCGCTGTAGATATGTGTCATTATCCCCTAAATATTTCTTCTTCCAAAATGTTAGATGACTTTGTGTCATTGATACATTTTAAAGACATTCTTGCTTTGGAGACTGCTTAATTTCAGACATGCATTGAACAAGTTTTCACAGGTAAAGAAAAAAATGTTAAATTGTAATTTTGTGAGGATACTTTATAATTGATGTCTTTGGGTAATTAATTTTCTTGTTTGCTGCAACATTGAGGCTGTTTATCCACCACAGAAATAGTGTAATTAATAATTAAAGGATTTAGGATTATAATTAAAATTAGGAAATATTTGAAAGAATGATTTTATCAACATTTAATTACTAGTGCTGTTATAATTAAATGACTCTCAAATATTTCATCTGTCCTACTGTGTCTGGGGAGACTACCCAGTCTTTTTTCCATCAGTATATTCTAAGACAAGTGGATTATTTTGAGATTTTCACCTCCTGATATTATTTGTAGAGTAGGAAAGTATCAAAAATAAAAACAAAATACAAAAAGATCCCTGTTTATCAAGTGGAAAACATTTAAGAGGAGGTCCATTGCCTTCTAGAGGGGAGCATAGCTGGAAGCATAACCAAGTTACGGTGTGTTATTTAAACGTCAGGTTTTTGGCACAGAAGAAAGCAGTGCCTACTTGGGGTCAGTGTTTAATCGCGGCTCTTTTCACCTGTCATTGATTGGCAGCCCCACCCTGCTGCCCAGCCTGATCTGCCCACCCTCAGCTCCGGGACGGAGTCTCCACTCCCCGCATGGTTGACTCCTTTCGTCTCAGCCTACGTGTTGTTTCCTTTGGGAAGTCTTCCCTGACACTGGCATCAGGGCTGGGCAGCCGTCTGCGGGATCCCGGGGCCCTTCATAGCTTCTCACCATAGTTCCCTGGCGTCTCTTCTCTCAGCTGCAGGTCCAGAGGGGGTGGAGATGGGACCTGTCTTGTTGGCTGTGTGCAAAATCTCTCTGCCTTCGTATTCTGCCCCCTCCCCAAATAGTACTCAGCACAGTCTATCTTTAATTGCTTCCAAAAGTTTGTTTTGGAATTTTTGTTTTCTTGTAGGTGGAAGCCTTAGTTTGTCATAAAACTATGATTTGCGGTCTCTATTGCTACGAACTGAGGAGGGGGCCAAAATAATTAAGATCCTTCCTAGTGCTAACTTGTTTTTGAGACAGAGAGAGAGAAGGGGAAGAGAGGGAGAAAGAGAAAGAAACAAACATTGATTTATTGATCTGTTCCACTTATTTATACACTCATTGGTTGATTCTTTTACGTGCCTTGACTGGGGATCAAACCCGCAACTGTGGCGTATTGGGACAATGCCCCAACCAACTGACCTACCCTGCTAGGGCTGGTGCTGACTTCTTATGATGTTGTGTTAGAGCTGAACAGAGGGACCTCCATGCCAAAGCCCTCTGTTAGGGAAGCTCCTGGAGAAGCAGATGGGCTCTGAGTTTCAGCGGCAGAGTTCTGGGATTGAGAGAAGCCAAGTGGGAGGCCTGCAGTGGGAGGCAGTTCTGTGCAGTGTGTTGGATTTATAGTTGCAGCAGATATGTTTGTGCCCCCACAATGTGCATCGCGAAAGCTGTGAATGGCATTGTAGGGAAGATAGATGTAGTACGGAAAAGGTGACGTTCTGTGAGCATTTGTACAACAACTGCTTGCTAACTTCTGCCATGAGCCAAAGCAGTGCTAGGCACTGGAGACTGAAGACGCTATGATTGCTGTCTTCAAGGGTCTCATAGGCTAGTTGATGGAAACATGCAAAGTAAGTGCATTGTGGGACAGGAGTGTTTGAGATGAGACCTCAGACTTTGGAGTCAGGAAGGCCTGGAGCCGGCCTGGGCCCCGTCACTCACTAGCTGTGTGACCTTAGACAGGTTACATAACCTGTTGGAGCTAATCTCCTCATCTGTAAAATGAAAGTAACAACGCCCGTCTCTGAATGAATTATGATGTGGCGATATAGGAAAATACTATGCAGCTTAAGAAAAAGTGAGGTAGAACTGTGTGTTCTCATGGAAAAGTGTCCAAAATACAGTGTTGGCTGCAAAAACATTCTACTTAATGTGGTCTCATTATAAGAAAAAAGGAGGCTGTGGTGCAGATAAAAGTCTGAAAAAGTATACTTGGTCTGTCCAGAAAGTATCCAGCCATGCACTATGAAAAATAGACATTTATTGATGAAAATACAAGAAACATTGTACATGGGACAATGACTCCTCAGTCCTCTTCAAAGCAGGCACTTTGGGACCTCACACAGATCTCCCAGTGTCTCTTCCGTTATACAAAACACCCTGCAAAATCCTTTGTTGGAATTGCCATCAGCTGCCCCATCGTATTTTCCTGAATCTCATTGACAGTCTGAAATCTCTTCCCTTTCAAAGGTGATTTTAGTTCTGGGAAAAGCCAGAAGTTGCAGGGTTCCAAATCTAGGCTGTAGGAGGGCTGGGTCACCTGGGTGACTTGATGTTTCACCAAAAAACTCTGTACGAGACGTGACGCGTGAGTGAGCGTGTTGCTGCGATGAAGCTGCCAATCCCCAGGTGCCCACAGCTGCAGCCATTTTCATCGTGTTGCATCTCTCAGCTGATGAAGGACACTGAGAAAGTGCTCCTTATTAATCGTTTGGTCTGGCGGGGCGAGCAGACTCTTGATGGGCGACACCTTCCCAACCATAAAACACAGTTCACGTGGTCTTGACCTTGCTGTGACTTTGCCGCACCTTCTTGGGGCGTGGAGAGCCAGGCGACTCCCGTTGGGACGACCGGGCCTTCCTGTCCTGGTCACATGAGCCGCAGACCCCTGGTTCGTCTCCAGTCGTGACCTTCCTGAGGAAACCCAGTGCACTGCGAGCCGTCTGAACCACGTCACTGGCAGCTGCAGCACGATGCTCCTTCTGCTCTGGTGGCAGAAGCCACAGAACGAGTTTTGCCACGACACGTTCCACGCCAGGATCCTGTGTCAGAATCCCGGACGGAGTAGTTTCTGGAACCCCCAGCTCCGCTTCCGGTCCTCACACTGTCAGTCACGGATCTCTGCTGACTGCAGCCCGCACACGTTCAGCAGTCTCGGGTGTTCTGCTTGTTGCAGGCCTTCCAGAGCGTGGATCAGTCTCCACAGGTTCCCGACCATCTTTGAAGCGTTGGTGCCACGCTTGTATCTGCGCTGCACTCATTGCATCGTCTCTGAAAGCCTTCTGAATCATCCGAATAGTTTCTGCTGAGGAATGTGCAAGCTTGATGCAAATTTGACGCGGATTCACTGCTCTACTTGCTCAGTCATTTGAATGTGACAGACACACAGCACACATGCTCACCCAATGCCGTCTACCACCCCACTGACCAGTGCAGGGAAGACATCATTGTTCACGCGTGAGCATTCCGGTCCACGCTCCTTGGCTGCCAGGTTACATCCATGCCGTGTAGACTGTTCTCATTATATTAACAACGGCTGGACTTTTTATGGACAGACTTCATATACCAGCTGTTTAAAGTATGGATCATTAGGGGGACTATTTTAAATTTTCTTTATTGTTACATTAGGCTCTGTTAAAAAATATATACGTATTTTAACTTGCCATCCCCAAAATAATAAAGGAAATAGTTTTAAAAAGCCAAAGATGCTCCACTGGATTTCTGGCAGGACTGAAGAGTAGAATGCGTGGAGATGCCCAGCATGAGGTCCAGCACGGAGTGAAGCAGTAAATGGAAACCATTACCATCAGTGCTGGACATGGCAGCTGAGACAGAAGGCTGTTAGACTGCAAAACCCTTGATGGGTGAGTAGGGCCCTGCAGTTTGAATTTCTGAGGTCATCTCATTGCTCCGATGTAGGATCTTAGTTGTCTGGTGGGGCCCAGATCTGGAGATCTGAGTCCTCACTTCCATGGACTTCTCCTGGGCTTGGGTGAAAGAGACAAGACCTACAGATGGATCAGGTGTGCCAAGCACCTGTAAACACCTCTCTATCCCCTCCTTTCGTTCTCTTTTGAGAATAAAACATTGTCCACCTTACCTTGAAGGGAGGGAGAGAGGTGGCCCCCCAAGTTGTGATGCCTGATGCCTGTCCTGAAAGAGACCTGAGACTCTCCTGGGCAACGTGGTCAGTAGGCTTTTGGAGTCATTCCTGAGTTTAGATTTGGACGTTGAGCAAGGTATCAAGCCTCTCTCAACCCCGCTTCTTCCTCTATAAACTGGGGATGATGTGCCTTCCTCTTCCACTTGCCTGTCCTGTCTGGCTCTTTAACTTGTACCTGTTGGATAAAGGGTTGGGAAAAATTCTGGGGGGGTGGGGGTTGTATTATGGGTTATCTTACAGGGCTTACCTTCATCTGTTGGTAAAGTAGATAGTTGTAATGCATCTTCATGAAAAAAATCTATTCTGTGGGTTTTTGTTTTCTCTTTAGAGCTGACTTTTAAAATATTTGTTGCTTTGTGTACTCATCTTGGAGAGTGTTTTCTAATGGATGAAATGGTGTAATTTTCTGTAGGCATGATTTATATTCGGTATGCAAGGGGAGTCTTGATTTTCGCCTGTTGTCCTGGCAGTCTTACCAGATAGCTCCTTTTCCACTCAGAGTGGCCATGTTTGTTCTTAGTTATATAGTCACCTCAATTCCCATACCCCAGTTGAATGCCTTGCACTGATTTATTATTAACGAAATGGTGTCACTTAGCTTACATTTTCCAGGGTCCCATTAATATTTATGGAGCCCTTGTAGAATATTTTCAAAGTATATTACAGGTCTATTCTATGATCAGCCACCGTTTATAATTTGCACTTGATCACATGCTCCTGTGTCAATTTTGTTTGATGGTTCTGTTTTTATTTTTTCTTTTATGTTTTTTAAAGATTTTATTTCTTTCTTTCTAGGGAGAGGGGAAGGGAGGGAGAAAGAAAGGGAGAGAAACGTCATTGTGTGGTTGCCTCTCATGCACCGCCCCCCCCACCAGGGAGTTGGCCTGCAACCCAGGCAGGTGCTGTGACCAGAAATCAACCAGTGACCTTTTGTTTTGCAGTCTGGCGCTCAATCTGCTGAGCCACATCAGCCACGGTTCTCTCTCTTTTTAGAATTGATTTTAGGGGTGGAGGAGAGAGAGAGATGGAGATCAGTTTGTTGTTCCACTTATTGATGCATTCATTGGTTGATCCTTGTATGTGTCCCGACTGGGGATCAAACCTGCAACCTTGGTGCATTGGGATGACACTGTAACCAACTGAGCTACCCAAGCTAAGACCTCATGGTTCTCTTTGGTGACTTAATTTCAGTTCATTTCTATATTTTTAACAGTCCTGGGGTTTTTCCTAACTTTTTCAGTGCCCAAAATTGTTGTCAGGTATTTAAATAAATTAGAGAGAAAGGAAATTGGATTTGAGAGCATGTTGTATGTCAAATTCCTTGCTAGACATTTTACAGACCTTCTCATTTAATATTAAGTAAACAATGTAACTAAATAAACTGCTGAGAGGGAAGCAGCCTGCCAGGCCGAAAATCAAGAGACCTGATTTCTGTCTTGGTTTTGTTACTGAACAGATTTATTAACCTCCACAGATTATTTCCTCCTCTGGGTTTCTGCTTCCTCATCTGTACAATGGGGAAAGAGTGGTGGTTAGATTAGGTTCCTTTTGGCTCTGAGATTTGGTGGCTGATCTTTGTGATAGCCTTAATCTGAAACTCTCATATTTCTTTTCATTGAATTGAATACTTACAAAAGGGTTAAGAAGCTTTATCTACTCTGAGATTTAAGAAACTCAAATTTACTCTAAAATAACTCAAATTACAAAAAAAATTTTTTTTATCTTTTTCCCCAAACAACGTTAGTGACTATTGGGGGGGAATCAAGACACCTATATGTTGTGCTCTCAAATTCGATGGTATTAATAGGACTAGTATAAATGTTACCTTAGGGAACACAGTATTTTATTTTTGTGTTAAAATACGGATCTTGCCCTGACTGGTGGGGGTTCAATGGACTGAGCAGTGGCCTACAGACCAAAAGGCCACTGGCTCAAAAAAAAAAAAAAAAAAAAAAAAGGCCACTGGTTTGATTCCCAGTCAGGGCACTTGCCTGGGTTGTGGGCCAGGTCCCCAGTAGGGGGCGCGCAAGAGGTAACCACACATTGGTGTTTCGCTCCCTCTCTTTCTCCCTCCCTTCCCCTCTCAATAAATAAATAAATAAATAAATAAATAAATAAATAAATAAAAGATCTTAATGAGAGCTTCATGAGTGCTGAGCCAACAATAATACGTTAAGCATTTTTGAGACCAGTTGGGAAAGAGAACTTTTTGGCACTGTGGCAAGACAAGGAGAAAGGTGATCTGCCAGTCTGAACCCCATTTTCTCTCCTTTTCTGGATGGGAACAGCCAGAGCTTTGAATTTGGCACAGAATGAGGAGTGCCCTGTGTTTGCAGAACAGGGTTGCGGAGGCTCTTGACTCCACGGAGTGCAGGGGAGGGGACTGTTCCCACTTCTCATGCCTCCTGTGGAATTGCTGGGACTGAAGCTGGTGTCCTTGCTGACCTTTACTGCCCACCCTTGCCCCCTTTGGGCTTTGTTTCCACTCTGAGCCCTCTAGGCCTGGGAGGCAGTGTGTTGTGATGGAACAGGCACAGCCTTCCGACACAGCACAGGCGGACTCTTCCCATCTGAGCTCAGCCACCCGGGAACGTCAGTGCCTTGATGACTGCTGGACCTTTCCTTTATCCCCCAGGTTTCTCGTTGTAAAGTGACAGTGTTAGTACTTGAGTTCATTCTGGTTGCAAGTGGCAGAAACCAACTCTTATTTTCTAACCTCTTAGAGAAGGGGGACTTTATTGGAAGGACACTGGAGGGAAAGCCGAACAACAGAGTCTTCAGGTGGAGCAGGAACTGGGGCAGCTCTGGGAACCTCATCAGCGGGTGTGGCCGACCTGCTCGGCCTGGCGAGCCTCTCTCCCTTTTAGTCCATGTGCGCTCCATCAGCAAGGCCTGTCAGCTGCCTCTCTGTCCCGGCCTCCATTCCGCACGACCGACCCGCAGGACTCACCCCCCCTGGGCACTTCGGTCAGTCTCCTGAGGGCTCCTTCTGTGTCTGTGCTCCTGCCCCTCCCTCTCTTCTGCCCAGAGCAGCCAGAGGGAGCCTATGAACCGCTGCTAAATCGGGCCGCTCCTCAGCTCAGGGCCCTCCAAGTGCTTCCAGTCTTTCTCTGAGCAAGAGCCCAAGTGGTGGTTTCCCGCTAGGCTCCTGCTCTCCTCCCCCGCATTGATTTTGGTGCTCCAGCCAAACTGGCTGCTTGTGGATTCGGAATCTCACCAGACATTCAGTGGAACCTGGCCTGCAACCCAGGCAGGAGTCCTGACTGGGAATGGAACTGGCGACCCTTTGGTTCGCAGGCTGGCACTCAACCACTGAGCCACACCAGCCAGGGCTGAGGCCTTTTCTTTTCTTTCTTTTTTAAATTGATTGTAGAGAGAAACGTCTATTTATTGTTCCACGTATTTGTGCCTTCATTGTTGCTTCCTGTATGTGCCCTGAACGGGGATCGAACCTGCAATGTTGGCGTGTCAGGATGATGTTCTAACCAACTTAGCGTCCTGGCCAGGGCCAGCAAGGCCTTTTCTAAGTGCCTTATTTAAAATTAAAAGTGTCCTGTCCCCAGGGTCCTTGGCCTGCTTTGTTCCTCTGCATCACCACCCATCATACCGTACGTTCTACCTGCTGTGCCGCTTTCCCCAGACTGCAGTCAAAACAGAACTCCACAAGGGCAGGAACCCGGTCTGTTGTCGGCACCACCTCTCCGGGGCCTGGCACAGCGCAGGCCCTCAGCAGAGACTTGTGGAGTGAAGGCCATTTTGTGTCAGGTGTCTCCCTGAGTTGAGTCAGCAATGCCAGGGGGATGGGCATGTGGAATACGTGTGACCCCTGGCACTTGCCCAAGTTGGAGTCCCAGAGAGAGGCAGGGAGAGAGCTATCCTCTGGGAGCCGCCCCCCCCGCCCCCCCCCCCCCCCCCCCCCCCCCCCCGTGTCTCTGAGGTTGATGTGAAGACCGAATCAGTTGATGTGTGATTGTCCGGGGTGCTGAGAAAGTACCCATTTTTTTCCCTTTTGGAAATGTGTAACTTCTTGACAATATTAGCATGCAGAAATTCAATCACTCTCCATAACAGGCTGTTGTTTGGAAAGGTCATAGAATAATAGGAAACCTCATATGCAGCCTAATGTTTTAATAAATGGTGAAATATGTAATTCTCTCTTCAGAAGAAGTGGTGTTGAAGTTCTGCAAATTGTACAAAGGCTGTCTGGTATCTGAGCATACCCAAGCCTCAGGACCCCAGACAGGTCAAAAAAGAGATAAACTCACGAGTGGAAGGCATCAGTTTTCATCTTAGCTTCTCTTTAGTAGGATTTTTTTTTTTTTTTTTGCCCACAGGCAGTCTAGGCTAAGTACATTCATCTTTTGATTTTATATTGAATTTTTACTAATTTACTCTTTTATATTCATGCTTAAAATGTTTCACTTTTCAAAGACACATGGACATTGTATGTATAAAGTAGGCTCTCCCACTGTAAAAAATAGCTTGACTCAATGTTTCTGTCTGACGCTTTCGGTAAAGATTGTTTCTTACAGTTTTATATGTAAAGTTGAAGAACTTGAATAGCTGTGTGGTTTTTTGTTTGTTTGTTTGTTTTAAGAGATCATCATTTTAAGCACTGTTTTGTTCCAGAGCTATTGGAGTAGAAATTAAGCTTTGGAGTCCGAGACTTTGGGGTCAGACACTGTGGCACTTCTTAGTCATGTGACCGTGGGCATTCCTCAGCCTGTCTCCAGGGACAAGGTCACCCTAGCACCTCACTCGCAGACCTGTTGGGGGCCAGCAACATGGTGCTGGTGGACAGAGGCCCCTCCGTGAGCACAGTGAGCGCTGAGACAGCAGCTCTTTGCACAACCAACACGTTGTGAGAGTCCTGTGATGCTAAGTGTCCTGTAACAAACCTCACTCTGATTTTAGGCATTTAAAGTACATCAGCACCAGCAGAATCTGAGAAAAGGAGCAGTGTGCAGCCCTGGGCATGTGCACCTTTTGCCAACAGTTTCCCTAAGCGTGGAATAGGAATAAGCTATTTATGGGGAAACTTTTTAAAAGCTTTGAGGTTTTACTTTTTCAAGTTGACAACAAAGCTTAGGCAAGTCTTTTTTATAATAGGTTTCATACGAGATTAGTAAATTAGTGTTTAGCGTTCTCTCTCACAATGGTTTTTAGATCCTGGTTACAGTTCTTAGTGAACAGTGGAACACCGAGCAGTTTCTTCTGTGGGACTCACGTAATTAGGTGACACTTCACCCGCCCTATCACTGTGCTGTGACAATGGAGGTCTGTCTTGTTTCATGAGTGTGTCTTATCATGGTTCAGGTCATTAGTGCCAAATTTAGATTCCAGAAGGCCTAAGGGACTTCTGTTTAAGTGTTTTTCCTTTGTAGACAGCATAAGTAATCTCCAGGCCCTGGGACTTTTGATTTCCACATTTGAATTTTGCTTAGTTTCCTAATGATGAGAGACATTTTGAAAACGGTAACTCAGAGTATTATAAGCAAATTCAAAGAAGCATCTTACTTTTCAAGAGCTGGTTCAAATCTGAAAGAAAATGGACAGAATCATTTGTGAAAAGATTGGGGTGCTGTTGGACTTACTTTTCCTTTGTAAATTGCATTCTGATTTTGTATCAAATAGTATTTACTGTGGAGAATCTATGCACATGGTTACATTAAGGCAGTGATTTTCAGTTAATGGGCTGCAGAATTTCTAAAACATTCAACACCTGACTGTTCAGTCAGGGGCACTGACCCCTTTCCCTTAGAGTGTCAAATAAAAAGATGACAACAGCCAAGACAGCAATAGCCGTCCAGTGTGAAGGAACCAAAATTGTACCAATTTTTTTTTTTTTTTAGATTGGTCAAAAATACAGTTTTTGGTGTGCTGCAAAATTTTAGTAATTAGTTTATGTGTGCCATGAGATGAAAAATGATGAAAATCACTGTATTAGGTGGTCTTCAGAGACATAGTTTTGCTAATTATCTTTGTTGTTTTAAGCTTTGTTTCTTGCTGGAAAAAGGATTAGTACTCGACTTTTGGTATTAACAGACATTATAAAACAAGATTTGTACAACCATAAATGTTTATTACTTGAGAAAAGAATGTATACAAGGAAATGATGTGACGATACTATAGGTTGAATGACTGGCACAGCTCGATTTAAAAAACAGCAGCTTAATTGTGTATAATTCACTGCCTCAGGATTAGCCGGCCCAATTTCCGTCTCTATGGATTTCCTCTTCTGGACGGCTCCTGTAGAGAGAACCGCGTGATACGTGGCCTTTTCTGTCTGGCTCCTTTCACTTAGCATGACGCTTCTAAAGGTCATCCATGTCGTAGCATTTACTTCCTTCCTTTTTTGACCAAGTAATATTCCATTGAATAGACAGATCACATTTTGTTGTATCCATTCATCAGTTTGTGCTGTTTCCACTTTTTGGCTATTATGAATACTGTCTCCATGAATATTTGTGTTCAAGTTTTTGTGTAGACATGTTTTAATTCCCTTAGGTGTGTACCAAAGAATAGATTTAAAACTGCATATAGGACTATATTATCTTGAATTTTACAAAAAATATGTAGAAAAAGGAAGTCTTATTTTGAGAATTGTTGGTACACCTAAGTTAAACTTCTGAAAAGTCAAGAAGATTTAGCCCTGACTGGGTGGCTCAGTTGGTTGGAGCATCATCCTATACACCAAAAGGTTGTGGGTTTGATCCCCAGTCAGGACACAAATGGGAGGCAATTAGTTGATGTTTCTCTCTCCTTAAAAAATAAACAAACAAACAAACAAATAAATACATCCTCAAGTAAGAATTAAAAAAAAGAAAATTTAATTAAAACATTTATATAGTTTTAGTGAGATAATCTTTGTAGTTGACTATTTAGAAAAGCATGATTCTTTGTTCTGGTTCCTTTATCTAATGATTAACTTCGCCTTTTAGATAGTTTCAGCTATAAAAACTAGATAAACCAGTTAATTTGGGAGGTTATTAAATAATGGGGAGTATATTTTAGGTAGTAAGGTATTTATTAAAACTTTTGCTATCTTTCCTTTTTTATTTTGAAGCAGTTTAAAGTATCGGTTCAGCTCATGGCTTTGGAGTCAGACCAGGGTTTGATACCGCTCATGTTTATCAGCTCAGTGACTTTGAAGAAGTGGTTTAGCTTCTCCAGGCCTCTTGCTCCCTCATCGGTGAGTTGAAGGGTGGTGTCCGGTGCACAGAGCTGGTGTGAACCCAGTGGGTGTGAGGTACGCATCGCAGTGCCTGCTACTGAGCCCTGGTAAGCGGGTGGGAGTGCTTTCCCCCTGAGCAGCGCTTCCGCATTGAGTCCCGAGGGTTCCTGAGGCCCTGAGAGGGGTGCCTTTCAAACTTCTCGAGCCATGACCCGCACTAGGAAGCCCCTTTACAGGTGACTCAGTCACACTCGCACATTCCCGCACTCACTCCTCTCTGTGTGTTGGGTACGCAGTAGTACGCAGTAGGGCTGCAGTTGTGAGCACGCAAAGCCCAGAGTTCACGCTCATATCATTATTAACTGTCGTGTTATCTGTTTGCGTTACAGCCGTGAACCTCCTTTTGCCCACCCCTGTATGTGATCAGACTTTCAGGAGACAACACTGACCATGTGTGATAGACTGCTTTGCTTTCAATTTAAATTAACAGACTTTATTTTTTAGACCAGTTTTAGGTTTACACAAAAATCGAACCTCACCGTTCACTCTATCATTCACGTCTTGCATTAGTGTGGTCCACCTGTTACACTTGATGAACACTGACTGTAAAAGAAAGCCCATAGTTTGCACGGATGCTGTACAGTTCTGTGGGTTCTAACACCTGCACTCGTTTTCTCACCGTCGGAGTGTTGTACAGTGTGGTTCCACGGCCCTAACCCCCTGCGCTCCCGTGCTCATCCCCACCCAGCCTCTGGCAACCACTGACTTTTTGTCTCCGAAGTTCTGCCTTTTCCAGAATGTCATGTGACTGGAATCATGCAGTATGCAGTTTTTTCAGACTTCCTTCACTTAGCAGTAGGCATTTAAGATTCCTCCACATCTGTCTGGCTGACTCGATAGCTCATTTCTTTGTGTCACTGAATGATATTCTACTGTCTGCATGGACATTTTGTTGATTCATCACCTACCAGAGAATGTCTTAGTGGCTTCCAAGTTTTAACATTTAGGAATAAAGCTGCTACAAGATATTTGTGTGTAGGTTTTTGCGTGTATATAAGTTTTCAGTTCATTTGAGTAAACACCAAGGATTTCAATCACTGGATCCTATAGTGAGAGTATGTTTAGCTTTGTAAGAAACTGCTGGCCTGGCTTCCAGCGGCTGTGCCATTAGCGTCCCCACCAGCAAGTTCCCAGTGCCCCACACCCACACCAGCATGTGGTGGTGTCTGTTCCGGGCTCCAGTCGTCCTGACGGGTGTATAGTGGTGTCTCCTTGTTGTTTAATTTTCAGTTTCCTAATGACGTACGATGTCGCGCATCTTTTCATGTCCTTATTTGCCATCTGTGTGTCCACTTTGATGAGTTGTCTTTTTTTAATTGGGTCCTTTGTTTTCTTATTGTTGAGTCTTAAGAGTTCTGTGTATATTAAAGGTGTAAGTGCTTTATGTTTTCTCCCAATTTGGGTCTTGCTTTTTTTTTTTTTTTAATAGAGTTATGTTACTCTATTCTGTTCCGTGAGAAAACAAAATTAGTCCCAAGGCACTTGATTTTGTAGCCCACTGGTTGGTCACAGCCTGCAGTTTGAGAGTCAGTGTTCTTTTTCCAAAATAAGGATCAGCAGGGGGCCAGAGTCAATACTACCCTCTTCCTGTTGGCGCTCTTGTGCGTTTCCCCACTGGGGACCCATCAGGGACTGAACCCTCAACCCAGGCATGTGCTCTGCCCTGGAATCAAACTGGTGACCTTTCACTTCGTGGGACGACACCCAACCAAATGAGCCACACCAGTCAGGGCTCTTCCTTTATTTTCTTTTAGAGTTAATTCTTTTCCCAAAAAATTTACTGTTGGGGGGGGGAAACTCACCCCAGTACCCTGCAGCACCACTTTGCGGGAAAAGGGAAGGCTTTAACAAGGCGTGTCCGTGATGTCTGGGTTTGAGTGAATTCTGACAAATGTCAGGTGTGTGCAGGCGCCTGGTGTTCACACTAACATTATTTAAAGGTTTTATTTATTTATTTTTAGAGAAAGGAGAAAGAGAGGGAGAAAAACATCGATGTGTGAGAGATACATCCATTGGTTGCTTCTCACATGCCCCCAGGTGGGGGACCTGGCCCACAACCCGGGCGTGTACCCTGACTGGGAATCAAACTGGCGACCCTTCGGTTCGCAGGCCAGCATTCAATCCACTGAGCACACCAGCCAGGGCATACACTAACATTTTTTAAAGATTTTATTTTTTTTTGCCCTGGCCAGGTGGCTTGGTTGGTTGGAGCATTGTCTCATACACCAAAAGACTGGGGACTCGGTTCCTGGTCAGGGCACGTACCTAGGTTGTGGGTTTGATCCTTGGTTGCCGTGTGTATGGGAGGCAACTGATCAGTGTTTCTCTCACATCAATATTTCTCTCTCTCCCCACCCATGCCCCATCCTCTTACTCTGAAAAATCAATAAACATGTCCTCTAGTGAGAATTAAAATTTTTTTCCCTTCTCTCTGATGTGGATCATCTCTTTTTCTATAGAGACCTTGAAGATTAGAAGGCAGGCTCCTACCTCTCATGTCTCAACCTGTCGTCAAAGGGAACTTTCTGTCTAATTGCGGGAGCTTACTGAGGGCCTGCTGGGTGCCAGGCAGCACTCCAGGCCCTGGCGGTGCAGCAGGGAGCCAGCTGCAGCTCCTGCTGTCGCGGAGCCTGTGTTCCAGTGAGAGGAGACGGAGGACACACAAATTCATGCAGGACGCGGACTGGGTGGCGGGAAGTGCTAGGAGGAGCGAATGAAGCTGGGTGAGAGGTTAGAGAGGGTGGAATGCTGTTATTTGACAGATTCGGTGGGGAGGCTTCCCTGGCAGGGCGACCTCCGAGCGGAGGCCTGAAGTAAGAGAGCCGTGCGGGCATGTCAGCTGCGGAGGGAGGGGGGTCCTGGTGAGGACAGCGTGTGCCCCGGGCCTGGAGACGGGGGCTGGCTCACCTGTTGGGAGGGCAGCGAAAGTGCTGCCAGGGCCGGAGCAGGGAAGTGGTAGAAGTGCCGCGGGAGGTGCAGTTAGAGGCCTGCCTGAGACGCTGGTTACGTGGGGCCTCGTAGGCCGGACTCGGGACTCGGGACTTTGGAATTTATTCCGACAGAGCAAACCGTGGGGGGTTCGAGTGACGCGAGGCATCTGAGGGGCAAGGGTGGAAACACAGCCAACCTGGTGGCCCAGTCTGAGAGGCATGCGTGGCGGCCTGGGTCAGGGGAGTAGCCATGGAAAGAGCTCTCAGGTTCTGTGTTCTTGGAAATTAGGGTTGACGGTGTTGCTAGCACGTGGTTTGCGGAGCATGAGAGAGAAGGGACCTCTGAAGTCTGTGTGACTTGTGCCCCTTGCTCTGAGTGAATGTGTGCTTTTCCATCTCTGAGAGAGGTGGGTTCAGGGAGGCGAGATAAGGTGTTCAAGGGGATAGTCTGAGGTTTCGCTTTCCTTACAGTCCCAGTGTTGCTGAGGTTCTGTAGTGATGAGCAGTGCTGTAGCAGGTGAAGGCCACAGTGGACATGAGTGTTGATTCTTGTGTTGGGGCATGTGGCCCATTGAAAAGCTGAAAGGATCTTTCTCTTTTAAAATTTTTTTCTTTTTTAAAAAAATATTTTATTTATTTATTTTTAGAGAGAGGGGAAGGAAAGAAGAAAGAGAGGGAGGGAAACATCAGGCTGTGGTTGCCTCTCTCATGCCCCCTCCTGGAGACCTGGCCTGCAATCCAGGCTTGTGCCCTGACTGGGAATCGAACCAGCGACCCTTTGGTTTGCAGGCCGGCATTCAACCACTGAGCCGCACCATCCAGGGCATAAATTTTTATTTATGGGTTTTAGAGTGAGAGAGGAAGGAAGAGACGGGGAGGGATAAGGGGACGGGAATGAGAGAGAGAGAGAGAAAAGAGAGACATGGTTGTAAACAACCATCTATTTGTTGTTACACTCATTGACGCATTCATTGCTTGATGCTTGCATGTGCCCTGAGTAGGAATCAAACCTGCAACCTTTGGGTATCAGGACAATGCTCTAACTAACTGAGCTGTCCACAGGGCTGAAAGGGTCTTCTGATGGTCCCCCTATTCCCACCTCAACTAATCCTTGCTATGGCTTTTAGGTGCTATTTACTCATAAGCTACCAGGTAAGTATTATGAGTTACTAAAATCTGCTTTAGCTTTTATCATCTTATTTCTCCTCAGTTATTTTTTGTTTTCCCTGAATTCCTTTTCCATTAAAAAGTGAAAGTAGTGTCGCCCTGACTGGTGTGGCTTGGTGGAGTGAACACCAGCCTGCAAACCAAGGGGTTGCCGGTTTGATTCCCTGTCAGGACACATGCCTGGATTGCGGACCGGGTCCCCAGTAGGGGATGTGTGAGAGGCAGTCACACACTGATGTTTCTCCCCCTCACTTTCTCCCACCCATCCCCTCTAAAAATAAATAAAAATATATTAAACATTTTAAAAAGTGGAAGCAGTGGTAGTTAGAGAGCTGAAGGGCCTGATGCCTTTACCAGGAAAGTCGAGAGATGTTGTCCTGATGTGCGCCCCCTCCCTGTTGTCTGCCGAGCTCCTGAGGAGAGGGCCACACACAGATGGCCCAGGGAGCAGCTTCCCCAGGCAGGCACAGTAAAATCGGTGGCAGAGCCAAGGGTAGAACTTGAGTTTCTTTCTTTTCTTTTTTAAAATGTTTACTGAATTTACTGGGGTCATGCTAGTTAATAAAATTATATAGGTTTCAAGTGCACGGTTCTATAATACATCATCTGTATGTTGTGCTATGTGTTCATTGAGTTCCTATTTCAGGTTTCTTTGTGCCACATCAGTAGAATTTCTTAGATTCTTTTCTAGAAGTTTACTTTTTAAAAACAGCTTTATTGGGGTACAATTTATATACTATAAAATTCACTCTTTTTTAAAATGATTTATTCATGTTTAGGGGGAGGAGTGGGGAGAAAATATGGAAACTGTAACTGAACAACAATAAAATAATTTAAATTAAAAAAAATGAAAAGGCAACCTAAAAATATAATAAAATAAAATAATGAAAAAAATATTTATTCAGTTTTAGACAGAGGGAAGGGAGGAAGAAAGAGAGGGAAGGAAACATCAGTGTGTGGTTGCCTCTTACCTACCCCCTACTGGAGACCTGGCCTGCAACCCAGGTGTGTGCCCTGACTGGGAATTGAACCTGCAACCCTTTGGTTCACAGGTTGGTGCTCAATCCACTGAGCCACACCAGCCAGGGCTAAAATTCACTCATTTTAAGTGAACCACTCAGTGATCTTTAGTAAATTTACAGAGATGTGCAACCATCACCCCAATCTAATTTTAGAACATTTCTGTCACTCCCCAAAAGAAATTTTGTGTTTGTATGCAATCACTCCCCGTTTCATCTAGTTTCCGAATCTGAACTTTTCCTAGTACGGACGTTTTATATAAAGAGAATCATATACTCTGTGGTCTTTTGTGTTTGGCCACCTTCTCCTAGCATAATGTTTTCAAGGTCCATGCATGTTTGTAGCGTGTATTAGAACTCTCTTTTTATGGCTGAATAATATTCTGTGTATGATAGACCACATTTTATTTTTTTATTCATCAGTTGATGGACATTTTGGTTGTTTGCATTTTTTGGCTACCATGAGTATTGCTGCTGTGAACATTTGCATATGAGACTATGGACGTATATATATATTTTTTCTTGGGTAGGTATCTAGGAGTGGAATTGCTGTGTTATACGGTAAATCTATGTTTAACCTTTCAAGAAACTGCTGAACGGTTTTTCAAAATGGCTGTAGCATTGTGTATTTTCTTCCTCATCAACACTTGTTACTGCCTTTTTTAATAGAAGCATAGTTCCTTTTCTTATCTTGTTTTGGTGTTTTTCCCCCGGCTTTATCGAGAGATAATTGACATGCAACATCGGGCCATTGTGTAATTGGCACACAGCACTGTATAGCGTTGTGTGCAGCGTCATGATTCGATGCTGCTCTGTTTGCGGATCGTTCCTACTTTTTAGTGGCTTACACATCCCTAAGTTTGCTTTGATTTCCTTTGACTAAGAACATCATTTAAATAGCAAGTTTGTAAACATTTTAAAGGTCCTATGTAGACTAATTTAAATTAGTGATTGATTCAGTAGATTTTCTTTCATAGCTCAGATATTCTTGAAAGTGAAGATAAGGTGGCCTCCTCAGTCACTCGATGTGGTGAAGCAGTTGCTCCTGCAGCCTGCCTCCACCCCTCATTTCCTGAGCTCCCGTGCGTGTCCAGCTTTTACTCAAGTGCTGAGTGAAAGAGAGAGCGCATGTCCTGCCCATGGAGGCATTGCGGTCATTCTGAGTGTTTCAGGGTTTTTTAAAAAATAAAAATATGTGCAACTGGAGACACACCTAGTTGATTTCAAGACCTGGTCACAACTCACTTCCAGAGTCACGAACGCTGTTCCAGTAGAGGGTGTGCTCTTGAGAAGCACTGATAATGCAGTGTGAGGATGTTGTACTAAAAATAGCCACCCTCTGTCATCACAGGAGAGCAGAAGAGAATCCTCTGTCTTGACTTGGTCGGGATGGGTAGACAGTAGGGTCAGGAAGCACTTCTTTTTTTGTGTTATTGATTTGAGAGAGAGGCACACACGCATTGATTTGTTGTTCCGCTTATTGATGCATTCATTGGTTGATTCTTGTATGTGCCCTGACTGGGAATCGAACCTGCCTGCCACCTTGCTATATTGGGACAGCAATCTAACCAACTGAGCTGTCCAGCCAGGGCCCCAGGGAACACCCCTGAGGGGAGGTGGGCATTGGGGATTACGGAGGAGGAGCAGGGGCAGGACAGAGGGGACAGTTTGAGGAAAGACATAAGCAGGACGTGCTTGTTACAGCACATTGTATAACTCTGCCTGTTTTTCTGACTGCAGTTAACCAAATCTTTTCTCTTCAACATATTAATCTTTTAGGAAGGTTAAACATTAACTTCTTTTTTTTGTTGTTTGTTTTTTTAGTTCACTTAGTCCTTAACCCTATTGGGCTTCATCTCCATTTCATATTTACTATTAAGAAAGAAAAAACCCGATTCTCATTAAATTGTGGCACACTGTCAGTTGTAAGATATATTGTGATTTCAATGATGTTACAGTATAAACAGAACAAACTTCTAGAATCAGTACTATATGATATTTGTGTTGGAGATTCTTCAGGTTTCTTTTAAGCTAAGGAAATCTTGCTATAACAACAGTAGCAGTCACATGCTTTTTCAGCTTTAGGGAAGTATCTACCCTCCAGGTCAGAACCAACTTAGTTTATCTCAAGCTTTTAAATCTATCATGATTATAATGAAATTAGCTTTGGTTGAATAATAGAGATTGGGGGAAATGAGTTTTACTAAGATTAGGAAAGATAGGTTTACTAAAAACTATAGAATAGAATTAAAAAGTAATGTTTTAGTGATCTTTGCATAAGTTTTCTGGGTGTTCTTAGTTTTTAAAAATCTGTGTTAAAAATCTGTTTTAAAAAATCTGCTCTTGCTGAGTAGTAGTTCAGTTAGCTGGACTGTTGTCCCAGTACACCAAGGTTGTGGGTTCGATTCCCCAGTCAGGGATAAGAATCAACCAATGAATGTATTGGGTTGGCCAAAAAGTCCGTATGGTTTTTTCCGTAAAATAAAAGACACGTTTTTCATTTTTGCCAATAGCTTTATTGATTTGGATATTTTATGTTGGCTATCTTCCCCCCACCCCAGCTATTGGCATCTAGTGGGGAGAGGCCAGGGGCCCTGCTGAACACCTTCCCATGCATAAGGCAGCCCCACGGCAAAGAATTAGTTGGCCAAAATGTCAGTAGTGGCAAGGAACTTCGCAAACCACTTTTGACATGTTTGCTCAGTCACAGCACCTTCTCCACACACTGCACAATCTTTTCTTGCATTTCAGGTGCATTTTTACCTTTCTTGAAATACTAAAGCCTGATATGCTAAAGACGTTGTGTATCTTCTTCCATCTTCAATATTAAAATGGCTGTACAAAATTCACCAATTTTGACAAGTTTTTAAAAAATGCACACTGATATGACAGCTGTCACAATGCAGTCTAACAAAATTGTTTCCAATGAAGTTAAATACACTGAGCACTACTGGAGCCATTAGACGGAAAAAACGTAACAGACTTTTTGCTCAGCCCAGGACAAGTAAGTGGAAGATGGGTGGATGTTTCCCTCTCCCTCCCTCCCCTCCCCCCTCCCCCATTCCTCTCTCTGTCTGTAAAAATCAGTCAATTAAAAAAAAACTTTAAAAAAATCAGTGTTCGGACTCACAACTCCGGTATTCTCCTTCTCCCCCTCCCGTCATGTTGATTCATGGCAACTTAATTCGTGAGCTGAAAAATCTTGTTAATTCAAAAAGTGCCCCCAAAATAGTGTCATGCCATTGCTCATTCTGACAGCAAGATCATAAAGAACTTGCTTTTCTGAGCAAGTAAGTGCAAGCCGAGCTCTTTTGAGTGTTAAAAAAGGACTGCTGTGTGCCCGTCGGGGAGTGAGCATGTGAGACCGGGTTCTGGCCAGAGCCTGGTGTTCCAGAGTGAGTGATTGTGTAACGCTCACTAGCCGGTCGTTCGGTTGTTCGTTTGGGGAACAGGCCATGGGTGCTGCAGCAGGCACAGGGGCGAGGAGCAAGGGGCCGCGGCGCGTGCAGAGCCCGGGAAGGAACAGCGGCGATGCACTTGCAGCAGAGGGCCACCAGTGGGTCCACCGATTTCTGAGGCAGAAAGCATGGCCTGGGGAAACGGAGGAGCTTGCCGAGCCAGGCTGTGAGCTCCCATGCGAAGTTGCTCGCCGGCAGCAGTGTAAGGCGACGGCGTGTGAACAAGAACAAAAATGCGTCCTGGGCACTCTGGTGGGGCTTCGAGCGGGAAGGCCCTTTCAGTCTTGTTCGCACTGAACCAGGAGTTGCCTGTTCCCTTCCCAGTTCTGCAGATTCCAGGCCGTTCGTTTCAGTATTCAGATGCCCCCTGTTTCTTTAAATACAGATTTCTCTTACAGGTTAGTGAGCAGAAATAATTTTAATTTCTTGTAAAATAGAAATGTGTTTTTGGCATCTAAGAAGAACAGAAGGACAGATGCTTGCTTGTTGAGCGGACTGGTGGTGTCACTCAGGTTACTGCAGCCGGTGGGGGGGCGGGGGGCAGAGGCTTTGTGTTTCTGTGTTCTTCAGGGAGACGCCCAGGCTCTCCTGTGCCCACCATGCAGTAGGTGTTGGTGAGGCGATGGGAGGTGGGAGATTCGGAAGTGAGTTGCTTGGAGGAGCAGAGAGCCTAGCGAGGGGAGGGAGACGAGTTCACTCTCTGATGTCACAAAGGCACGCGCACGAAGACTCTTAGTCACAGAGGAAGGAACGGTGTCCTCCCTGGTGAGAGGAGGTGGTGAAGAGGGGTGTAGCAGAGGTGGTGGCATGTGAGCTGTGTTTTGAGGGTGAACAGGAGTTCACAGGCCAACGGGAAGGCAGAGGGACAGCAGCCTGGGAGACCGGGATTGGAGCTGAGGGGGCACGGTCAAGGCCCAGGGTGGGCAGGCATGGGACCGAAGGCTGGGGGCTGTCAGGAAGGGAGGGAGTTGGCGGCTTCCCCTGCAGGCCAGGCGTCTTCCCCTGCAGGCCAGGCGTCCTCCGAGAGTGTGTTGGGGGAATCCCAGCCCCAGAGCCGGGCAGGGGAGAGTCTGGGCACAGGACAGCCTTGTCCTCTGAGTGCTCGGCAGAGACACCTGTTTCTTGTTAACGCTCCAGGAAAAAATGTCTTGGGAAAGGGCTTCTGTTAGCAGTGCAGGGCTCCTGAACACACGCATTTCCAGGAGGGAATGACGTCACTGGGTTCGCATGATGGACTGGTAACGCTGAAGTGGGGGGCTGCTGTGGGGGGGCACTGGTGAGACCCGTGAGTGCGTAACTGGGGTCCGTTTTCACTAAGTAAAATCTGACCATCGATACAAAGATGTTCAGTCTCAAAACTTAGGAATTTAGGGCTCTTCTAAGGAAAAGCATTTTAAGATGAAAAGTTAGGGGATAATTTTTATTTGCTGATTTTGATCAAAGGTTGGACAGCAATGCTCTATAATACTGTCTGAGAAAAGAAAACCTTTGGTTTAAATAGTACTTTAAGAGTTATGTGTTTTGGAGGGTTTTTTTTTTAATCCCTTCCAACTTGACCTCTTCAGATCTTAGATCAAATTGTTAGGATTTTTAAAGGTAAAAAAATGCTTGAAAATTTTTATTTTTAATTTTTTCTAATGCATTGTAATATATTTTTATATTTCAGGGCCACAGCATTTCTTTTACTGTGATACATTATTTTCTTAGCCAAATTTTAAAAACAAATTGGATTTTTTGGTCTTTTGTTAACAATTTTAAGAGTCCTTTGTGTGTTGCCCAAGAGATCAGCCTTTTATTTGTAATATGAGTTGAGAATATTTCCCCCAGCTTGTCTTTTTTTTGCTTTGTAAAAGAGTCTTCTATTTAATTACTTGAAAATATAATTTTTTAATGGTGTCCGGGTTTTGAGTCATAGTTAGAAAGGGCTTCTGTACTCCTAGGTTATCAAAAGGAATTTACGTCATTTTATTTCCAAACTTTCATAATTTTACAATTTATATTTAAATATTTGTGTGACGTGCAGTGTGAGTCCATGTTGCTCCAGGTGGCATTTTAGTTGCTCAGACACCATTCATCGTAGAGTCTTTTCCTGCGTCGTTTCCCATTTGCTGTTCCTGGTCTTCGTGAGCGGTCCCGTCCATCTGTGTGCCTGCTAGTGCTGTGTCGTTTGGAGGCTTCATAACGTCGGACAGTGTGGTCCCCTCCCAGTACGCTTCTCTTCTGGAACTTTCCTGACTTCTTATACATTTTAATTTTTATACTTAAACTTTATTTATTTATTTAGATTTTTATTTATTTATTTTTACAGAGAGGGGAAAGGAGAGAGAAAGAGAGGGAGAGAAACATCAATGTGTGGTTGTCTCTTGCATGCCCCCTACTGGGGGCCTGGCCCACAACCCAGGCATGTGCCCTGACTGGGAATTGAACTGGAGACCCTTTGGTTCACAGTCCGGCACTTAATCCACTGAGCCACACCAGCCAGGGCCTACGTAAACTTCAGAATCAATATTTCCCAAAACTGATCCTGTAGGCAATTTGGTGGGAGCAGGGATGGGGTGGGCGGAGGTCGGTGGGAGTGGCTGTGGGGAGGTAGGGGATCACTTTCGATTTACAGATTAATCTCTTCATGATAATGACTCTAAGTTGCAGCTTTAATTTAATCTTTTCTCTTACAGATGATATTAACCGTGTTCTTGAGCAACAATGAACAAATTTTAACAGAAGTTCCCATAACACCAGAAACAACATGTCGCGATGTTGTGGAATTTTGCAAGGAACCTGGAGAAGGTGGTTGCCATTTAGCTGAAGTGTGGAGGGGAAACGGTACGTGTGGGGCCCTGTCACTGAAGGTCACTGCGGAAGCAAACTTACTGCCCATCAAGTGCACAACACCTTTCCTAGTTCTTAGTTACCCGTGGTAATAAGGGGTGGGGTGATGGAGTTAAAACTCGTACGATGTTAGTCGGGGACAGGATTTTACAGACACCGTCATAAACAGGAATGTCATGTGCTCTGACCCTCACTGTAGCCCTCGGAGGGAAGCCGGGCAGGGAGACCAGGTCTCTGCAAAGCCTTCCTTGATACCGCTGCAGCCAAGTGCAAGGTCTCTGTCCCCTGGAACCGTGTAGTGTTGTGTCAGTTACAGGTTGAGTTGTGCACCTGCTCCTCTCTTACCAGTAGTAACTCCCTGAAGGCGGAGACTATGTTTCCCTGGGTATGAAAGTCTTCAGATTGCAGGCCCTCCATACGTACGTGCTTATTAAAGTGGGAAGAGTAAGTGCTGGTGCTGCACTTCAGGACGCTGTCAGCTCGCTGGGCAGTGTGGCGATGTGACTAGTGAATACAGAAAACTCTTTTTTTTAGTACATTTTATTGATTGTACCATTACACTTGTCCCAATTTTCCCCCATGTTGCTCTCCTGTGCCTGGTACCCCCATTCCCTCCAACAATCCCCTCCTTAGTTCATGTCCATGGGCCGTGCTTCTAAGTTCATTGGCTTCACATTTCCTATACTATTATTAATCCCCCTGTCTATTTTGTACCCGCTATTTATGCTTCTTTTTTTATATTTTATTGATTATGCTATTACTGTTGTCCCAGTTCCCCCCATCATTCCCCTCCACCCTGCACACCCCCTCCCACCCACATCCCCCCTTTAGTTCATGTCCATGGGTCATAAGTTCTTTAGCTTCCACTTTTCCCACACTATTCTTGCCCTCCCCCTGTCTATTTTCTACCCACCATCTATGCTACTTATTCTCTGTACCTTTTCCCCCTCTTTCTTCCTCCCACTCCCCTGTTGCTAACCCTCCATGTGATCTCCATTTCTGTGTTTCTGCTCCTGGTCTAGTTCTTTGCTTAGTTTGCTTTTGTTTTAGGTGTGGTTGTCAATAACTGTGAGTTTGCTATCTTTTTACTGTCATATTTTTTATCTTCTTTTTCTTAGATAAGTCCCTTTAGCATTTCATATAATAAGGGCTTGGTGATGATGAACTCCTTTAACTTGACCTTATCTGGGAAGCACCTTATCTTCCCTTCCATTCTGAATGACAGCTTTGCTGGATAGAGCAATCTTGGATGTAGGTCCTTGACTTTCATGACTCAGAATACTTCTTTCCAGCCCCTTCTTGCCTGGAAGGTCTCTTTTGAGAAATCCATTGACAGTCCAATGGGAACTCCTTTGTAGGTGACTGTGCCCTTATGCCTTGCTGCTTCTAGAATTCTCTCCTTCATTTTAATCTTGGCTAATGTAATTATGATGTGCCTTGGTGTGTTCCTCCTCGGGTCCAACTTCTTTGGGACTCTCTGAGCTTCCCGGACTTCCTGGAAGTCTATTTCCTTAGCCAGATTGGGGAAGTTCTTCTTTATTATTTGTTCAAATAAGTTTTCCACTTGTTGCTCTTCCTCTTCTGGTACCCCTATCGTTCAGATGTTGGGACATTTAAAGATGTCCTGGAGGTTCCTAAGCCTCTCCTCATTTTTTTGAATTCTTGTTTCTTCCTTGTTTTCTATTTGGTTGTTTCTTTCTTCCTTCTGGTCCACTCCATTGATTTGAGTCCAGTTTTCTTCCTGTCACTATTGGTTCCCTGTGCGTTTCTCTTCATTTCACTTACTGTAGCCTCCATTTGTTCCTCTAATTTGTGACCAAAATCAACCAATTCTGTGGGCATCCTGATCACCAGTCCTTTGAACTGTGCATCTGATAGGTCGGTTATCTCTTGGTCGTTTAGATGTTTTTGCTCTGGAACTTTGTTCTGTTCTTTTGTTTGAGCCATTTTTTTGTTAGTATGAGGGAAGGAGCCTTAGGTGTTCACCAAGGTGGGGTAACCCAGTCGCTAGGTTGTGACTGTATGTGGGGGTGGGGTCCGAGATGAACAACGGCGCTTGCTCCACTCTGTTGGATTTCAGTCCCTTCCACTGCTTCCCCCAAGCAAATTGGGCCCTTCTGGTGCTGGTTCCCAGGTGGGTGGGCTTGTGTACGTTCTAGGACCCCGTGGGTCTCTCCAGCAAACTCTCCTGTGAGGCTGGGAGTCTCTCCCAGCACCTCAACCCCCACAGGTGTTTTTAATTGGTGTTTGGAGGCTTTATTTCCCGCACTGGGGCCCTGGGTTGCGTTGTCTGTCTCACTCCCGTTTTCGCCTAGTTTATCTGCACACGAATGTGTGACTGTGGTCAGCCAGCCCCTGCCTGCGCTCCTGGGTCCGCTAGCCATTGCTTTTTCCTGCCGAGACCCCTCTCAGCTGGCCGCCAACTCCACCCCTCTTTAATAGTCTGGGTGAATGGTTGTCGGACTTCTGTACAATTCAGTTTTCTGTCAGTTCTGGTGGGGGTTTTTTTGTTTCTAAATTTTTGTTGTCCTTAATTTTGGTTGCGCGAGGAGGCATAGTGTGTCTACCTACACCCCCATCATGGCCGGAAGTCCCTGATATACCACATCGTATTCCTTCATTCTTCAGTTGGTAGACATTAGGGCTGAACTTTTTGGCCACTGTGAATGATGCTGCTGCAGACGTTAGTGTCCGAGTGTTTGTGTGGACTCAGTGAATCGCCAGGAAGTGTGCTGTTCCCACGTGCAGCATTTGAATGAACAACAAGGGCGGAGCGATTTGTTGATGTGTCCCTTGGAAGAGTGGGAGGCTCACCGCTTCGCGAGAAGGGCTGTGAAGGGCGTTTGTCAGTGTGTCCTGTGTAAGGGCTGGACGGTTGCTTTCAGGTTTAGTGCTTGTGTTTAGTGGTCACCTGAGTCACTTCCCATTCATACTCCTGCTTTTACTGCATTCAAGTTAGAATTCGTGTTTGTAATGTTCCTGAATTCTAGTAAACATGTATATTTATTTAAATTCATTTTTAGTTTTTACTTTTGGTAGGAAGTAGTTGGTTTGTTTCTGAAGAAATGAGTTGTGTTTTTTTCTAGAGCGTCCCATACCCTTCGATCATATGATGTATGAACATCTGCAGAAGTGGGGGCCACGAAGGGAGGAAGTGAAGTTTTTTCTTCGACATGAGGATTCCCCGACTGAGAGCAGTGAACAAGGTAGATAAATGCTTTCCTCATGTGTTCATTTTTGCTGTAAAAGTTAATTTTAAAAAAATAGGAATAAGTATTAAGTTGTTGACGTGCTTTCTCCCTTCACTCACACCCGTAAGCAGGAGAGTTGGTGTCTCACTATCACTGTGGCTGACAGTGACCTCCTGCTCCTTGGGCACTGGCCCCCGCTCCCTCCTCAGGCCTGTGGTCTGTTCAGTGATGCACTCAGACCTGTGTGGAGGGCACTTGCTCTTTAACGGGATTGCCTTCCGTAACTACCAGATGGGTCAGATGCCTACATTGTAAGAATAAATACAACCATGCTCTGTCCGGGTGGCTCCAGTGGTTAGACCATCGTCCTGATACACCGTGGTTGGAGGTTCAATCCTCGGTCAGGGCACATAAAAGAGTCAACCAATGAATGCATAAATACTTGGAACAACAAGTTGCTGTTTCTCTCTCTCTCTTTCTCTCTCTCTCTCTCTGTGTCTCTCAAATCAATAAAGAAAAAAAAATTTTTAAAGAATAAATAAACCTGCTCTGGCTGGTGTACTCAGGTACTCAGTGGATTGAGTACCTGACTGTGAATCAAAGGGTCACCAGTTCAATTCCCAGTCAGGGCACATGCCTGGGTTGCGGGCCAGGTCCCCAGTATGGGACATGTGAGAGGCAACCACACATTGATATTTATCTCCTTTTCTTCCCCTCTCTCTAAAAATGAATAAAGGAAATCTTAAAAATAAAAAATAATAATTAAAAAAAAAAAAAAAAAAAAAAAAAAAAAAAAAAAAAAAAAAAAAAAAAAAAAAAAAAAAAAAAAAAAAAAAAAAAAAAAAAAAAAAAAAAAAAAAAAAAAAAAAAAAAAAAAAAAAAAAAAAAAAAAAAAAAAAAAAAAAAAAAAAAAAAAAAAAAAAAAAAAAAAAAGACTAAATAGAACCATGAAAAGATTAGAGTAATTCTGGGAAATAGGCTTTTTAAAAAAATTTTTTATCGTGCACAAGACCTTTCTAAGTTTAATGTTAAGCCATAAAAGATAAGACAAACCGAATTATTAAAAAAATAACCCCAAAACTGTGTGCATGGCAATAATCACCCTAAGCAGTTTCAAAACACAAATGATAAACTGGAAAATCGCACTTACAGCACATCAGCTACGGGCTCATTTCTGTTACGTGGACAGTCATACTTTGGTACTTGTGGGCTTCATAACTCATCAAACCCTGTAGTCGTTGCATTTTGATGAGACAAAAATGTTTCTGCACACGGCGCTTGCTTTGACCCATGGCACTTGGTAGAACTTACAGTAGTCACAACGCTGCCCCACAAGGGAAAAATGCTTCTTCATTTCATACTCATCGGTTTCGGCACTCGACACAAGTTCTGGAACCAATCACCAACAGGTACCGCGGTACCACTGTAAAGGGTTCCTAGAAATTCACACATGCAGGCGCGCGCACACACACACGCAGAGGAAAGAACCAGTAAAGAAGAAAAAAGAACGACCTATACAAATACGCAGTTCTCAGAGAAGGAAACATCTGTAGCTGTGGGCGATGTGGAAGGATGGTCAGCCTTGCCCCTAATAAAGAAAGCGCGGATCCTCTGCCCCACCTGCCCCACGGGCAGAGATTAGAGCATTTAATAACACAGTGTCCGCAAGGAAGCTGAGAACCAGGCACGCGTCCACGCGGCCGTGGGAGTGCCAGCTGGCAGCTTTTGCGGAGGGCAATTTGGTAACATCTGTTCCGCTTACAGACGCACAAACCCTTTCACCCAGCAAGCTCACTTCTGAGAACTGACCCTGACGCTGCGCCTACACACGCAGAGGCTGGCGTGGACACAGTGTTGCTCACGGAGCATTTCTGGCAGGAGCAGCCTGCGTGCCTACCAGGGGCGTCAGCTAACGGATCGGGGTGCCTCAAACAGTGGGCTGCTCTGCAGCCACAGAGAGGCAGCTCTGTGCCCTGACCCACCTTCCGGACGCACTTGCGTGAGGAAGCACCATGGGAGATGGTGTGCGCATGCGCCCCCTTCCGTGCGACAGGGACAGAAGGGGGGCTGCGTACGTCCATATTGGCTCCGCATGGCTGCGGCGCCTTTGGACTGGGAAGCTGGTACCATTGTGAGTGGGAGTGGGGGGGGCTGCCAGACCAGGGAGGGAGCACTGCGCACAGTGCATCTGTTTGTGCCTTTCGCATTTTGAACCATGGGAATATGCTGCCTCTTTTTTAATTAAAATTTAAACAAAGAAAGGGCATCGTTTTTTTTAAAGCATATACACTGTACAGTGAAGAGACCCTTAATTTGTTATTTAACAGTGATTGTGGATTACTTCCGGTATTTAAAAAAATAAACAGTGAAAGGATATTCTTCTGTAAAAAAGATTTTTTAAATAAAGATTTTCTTTATTTTTAGAGGGAAGGGAGGGGGAAAGGGAGGGAGAGAAACATCAGTGTGTGGTTGCCTCTCATGCGCCTGGTACTGGTGACCTGGCCCACAACCCAGGCATGCGCCCTGACTGGGAATCGAACTGGCGACCCTCTGGTTCACAGTCTGGCGCTCAATCTACGGAGCCACACCAGCCGGAGCTGTAAAAAATTTCTTTGTGCAAGTCATCTCCCTTTATCTGTATTTTCCATTAAAGGACACTTTGCCCCTAGGATGAGTCACTCTGTGCTTTGAGGTCTTCTTCACAGCTGTCCTTCCTGCTACAGTGCTGCGTGTTCACAGCGCTGGCACTTCCGGCTTTCATGCCGCTGGCTGCTGGTCACCCGGGGTCAGGGGGCCTTGTCGCCAGGTGCAACTCTTCATCCGCGTGCACCTTTAACAAGGGCCCTCCCTGCCTCTGCACCAAATCCTCCTGCCAAGGATTCACTGGCCGACCCTAAAGTGCTGCTCTTGCGCTAAGAATTTACGTTACTCCCTGCCTGAGCTCTCCAAATGTGTATGGCCTCCCTTCCCCGCTGTGCGTAGTTTCACTTTCAGTTTATCAGTATGATGTGTGACGTAACCCTTAATGTCCTGTGGTGGTGGGGTGGGGAAGGTTTTTTTGATCTCGCTTTATAAAGTTTAGAAGTGTTAGGGATACTTAAGAGACCTGTCTGGAGTCATAACTTAAGTATGTGATTTATGAAGCTATCTCCCCAGCACCCATCTGGCACTATATATAGTGATTACAATGTTATTGACTATATTCCCTATGCTGTGACTGTTTTGAACTGCTAAATTGAACTACCTAATCCCTTCCATCTTTTGCACCCAGCCCCCTGACCCTCTTCCCATCTCGAACCTTCAGACTGTTCTCTGTGTCTATGAGTTTATAGAGAGGTTTCTGAGAGGTTTATTTCTGGTTCATTTATTTTGTTCTTTAGATTCCACATAGAAGTGAAATCACATGGTATTTGTTTTTCTCTGACTTATTTTACTTAGCATAGTACTGTCTAAGTTCACCCATGCTGTTGCAAATGCTAAGGTTTCAGTTTTATGTGGCTAAGTAATATTCCATTGTAGATAGGGACCACATTTTCTTTTTCAACTCATCTACAGACGGACACCTAGGCTGCTTCCAGATCTTGGTAAATAACACTGCAGTGAACATAGGGGTGCGTATATTCTTTCAAATTAGTGTTTTAGATTTCTTTGGATAAATAGCCGAAAGTGGAAATTGCTGGGTCATAAGACAGTTCCGTTTTTTAATTTTTGAGGACACTCCCTACTGCTTTGCATGGTGACTGCACTGATCTGCATTCCCACCAACCACACATGAGGGCTCCTTTCCCCGCATCTTCGCCAGCGCTTGCCGGCTCATCAGTGACAGTCCTGCTGGCCGGTGTGAGGAGGTGGTTCCTGCTTTCCCTCCGCACCACAGCCTCCCTGTGTAGTCACTCTGCTGCCCTGACCCAGGGTGTGGCCCCACCTGTGATGCTCTGCCCTCTGCTCCGCTCCTCTGCCTGTGCTCATGCGCATTCTTTTTTAAAAAAGCTTTTATTTATTTATTCTTAGAGGGGAAGGGACAAAGGGGAGTGAAATACTGATGTGCAAGAGAAGCATCGATCGGTTGCCTGTTTTCATTGTCGCCGCCCCCCTGGGACCCTGTTCTTGGGGGATTCTGTTCTTGCCCCTCCATCTTCTGCCAGCTTACCGTACACCTGTGCATGCACGGTGTATGCCTTCACTTCACGTACAAAGAATGGGTGTCTTGTCTCCCAAGAACCAGCCTCTGCCCCTTGGGGGCACCGTCACCCTCTGAGAATGCACGGTTCAAGGGGAGGCAGTGCTTCCATGGTACCATCCTTCTTCAGATTTTTCAAAGCAATAGGAAGGGAATAGAAACAATGTGTGTCTGTCTTTCTTCAACATTAGGCTCATGGCCCTTGGAAGTCGTGTGCTCTGGGTAATAAAGCTGGCCTGGGTGAGCGCCGCAGTTCTCAGGGTGGCGTCGCGTAAACCTGGGGAGGCGAGAGGAGGGTGACAGTCATGCCTGCGACTACCGACGCACCTGGTACCTTTTTGTGAAAATGTGACAGGACATGCAGAGAACTTATTTAGTTTAATGTGAAGCCATTTTTTAAAAGATTTTATTTCTGGAGAAAGGAAGGGAGGAAGACAGGGAGAGAAACATCAGTGTGCGGTCCCATCCCATATGCCTCCCACCTGGGGACCTGGCCTGCAACCCAGCATGTGCTCTAGACTGGGAATCGAACCAGTGTCCCCTGGGTTCACAGGCCAGTGCCCAACCCACTAAGCCATACCAGCCAGGGCTAATGTGAAGCCCTTTAAAAAAAAAAAAATGCTAGCAAGGATCTGTTTTGTGCGTCAGGTTTTTCATTATGGATGTCAAGTTCTATTTAGTCTTCCGACACATAAAAACCCTTTAAAAATTTAAATAACAGATTTCACGTAGTAAAATACACAGAATATAAAATTTACCATTTTGACCATTTTTAAGTGTTAGAAACCTGTTGATATAAGTCAATTTCAAGATTCTGAAATAGCACGTTAGATGAAAAAATTTTATTTAAACAACTTTTTTGTATACATATACATACATATATAGATTAATTGTGAAACATTCAACTGTACTGAGTCTTGAGTTCATACTGGTGGTTTATACTTGTGTTCAGTAAGTATCTGAGTAAGTGAAAAAATGGGCGAGCATTGTTTTTCTAGTGTGTCGTTTAGTCCCTTTGGTCTTCTCATTTCCTTAGGTGGCCGTCAGACCCAAGAGCAGAGGACCCAGAGAAATGTAATCAATGTGCCTGGAGAAAAACGTGCTGAAAATGGGGTAAGCAACAGTAAATTGTATTGAAATTTTCGTAGATTTTAGTATATTTTATTGACTATGCTGTTACAGCTGTCCCATTTTTTTCTCCCCTTTACACCCCTCTGTGCTGCAGCCCCTCTCCTGTCAGCGTTCACTGCCCCCTTAGTTCATGTCCGTGGGTCATAAGTTCTTTGGTGTCTCCTTTTCCTATACTATGCTTGACGTCCCCCTGTCTTTTTTTTTTTTTTTAAGATTTTATTTATTTATTTTTAGAACGAGGGGAGACAGAGGGAGAGAAACATCAATGTGTGGTTGCCTCTCACTTGCCCACTACTGGGGACCTGGCCCACAACCCAGGCATGTACCCTGACTGGGAATCGAACCAGTGAGCCCTTGGTTCTCAGGCCAGTACTCAGTCCACTGAGCCACACCAGCCAGGGCTCCCCTGCCTAATTTGTACCTACAAATTATGCTTCTTATTCCCTGTACCTTTTCTCCTATTCTTCCCTCACTACCCCTGATAACCCTCCATGTGATCTCCATTTCTGTGATTCTGTTCCTGTTCAAGTTGTTTGCTTTGCTTTTGTTTTTTATGTTCATTTGATAGTTGTGTTTGTTTTCATTTTACTATTCATAGTTTTGATCTTCTTTTTCCTAGATAAGTCCCTTTAACATTTCATATTATAAGGTCTTGGTGATGATGAACTCCTTTAACTTTATCTTGTCTGGGAAGCACTTTATCTGCCCTTCTATTATAAATGATAGCTTTGCTGGGTAGAGTAATGTTGGATGTAGGTCCTTGCCTTTCATGACTTTGAATACTTCTTTCCAGGCCCTTCTTGCCTGCAAGATTTCTTTTGAGCAATCAGCTGATAGTTTTATGGGAACTGCTTTATATGTAACTGTCTGCTTTCCTCTTGCTGCTTTTGAGATTCTCAGGTTGCAGGTCGATTCCCAGTCAGGGCACATTCCTGGGTTGCTGTCTGGGTCCCCAGTAGGGACTGCTCAAGAGGCAACAACACTTTGATGTTTCTCTCCCTCTTTTTCTCCCTCCCTTCCCCTCTCTCTAAAAATAAATCAAATCTTAAAAAAAAAAGATTCTCTCCTTATCCTTAATCTTGGCTAATGTAATGATGATGTGCCTTGGTGTGTTCCTCCTTGGGTCCAACTTCTTTGGGACTCTCTGAGCTTCCTGGACCTCCTGGAAGTCTATTTCCTTTGCCAGATTGGGGAAGTTCTCCTTTATTATTTGTTCAAATAAGTTTTCAATTTCTTGCTCTTCCTCTTCTCTTTCTGGCACCCCTATGATTCGGGTGTTGAAATGTTTAGTCTTAGAGATTCCTAAGCCTGTCCTCACTTTTTAAATTCTTGTTTCTTCATTCTGTTGTAGTTGAATGTTTCTTTTTCCTTGTGTTCCAAACTGTTGATTTGAATCCCAGTTTCCTTCCCTTCACTGTTGGTTCCCTGTATATTTTTCTTTATTTCACTTTTCATAGCCTTCACTTCTTCCTCTATTTTGCATCTGTACTCAGTCATTTCTGTGAGCATCCTGATTACCAGTGTTTTGAACACTGCATCTAAGAGGTTGGCTATCTCCTTGTTGCTTAGCTCTTTTTCTGGAGTTTTGTTCTTTCATTTGCGCCACATTTATTTCTCTTGGCACACCTGTTGCATTGTAAGTGGCAGAGCCTTAGGTATTCATAGGGCAACTGATGTTGCTACGTTGTGGTGCTGTATGTGGGGGAGGGTCCGAGAGGGAACAGTGCTGCTTGCTTGGCTATCGGCCGGCTTCAGTCACCTGGCACCACTGCCCAGATGCAAATTGGGCTCTTCTGGTGCTGATTCCCAGGTGGGTGGGTTTATATGTTCTAGGACCCTGTGGGTCTCTCCCATGAACTGTCCTGTGAGGCTCGAGTTTCTCCCACCACTGCAACCCCCACAGGTTTTTATAGCAAGAGGTTCTGAGGTTTTATTTCCTCATGCTGGAGCCCTGGGTTGAGTGGTCTGTCTCGCTCCCCAGTTGTTCTTCCTGGTTTATCTGCACACAAATGTGGGACTGCCCGCCAGCTGCCACCTTGTCATGAGTCCGGGCCCCCCACTTCCCTTTCCAGTCCCTCCTACCTGTCTGGATGAATGTTTCTTGTTTAACTCCTTGGTTGTCAGACTTGTATACAGTTCGATTTTTCTGGCAGTTCTAATTTTTTTTTTTTGTTTTTAAATTTGTTGTCCTCCTTTTGGTTGTGCAAGGAGGCACAGTATATCTACCTGTGCCTCCATCCTGGCCGCAACGCAAGTCAAATTATGTTGAAATTATTTAAATGCTTTTTACAAGTACTAACTAGTTTTTGTTACATTTTATTTTTAAAGAATTATTTTTTACTAGAAATTATCATTTCTCTTGACTATTTCAAAAGTTTTGTGAAGTTTTGAAGAGGCAGTCACTGAGTGGGCTCACCGGTCCACACTCAGTCTGCACGTTGGGTGGCCTTGCGCGGAGCCGTGCCCTCCACGTGTGTCCTGGAGCAGCAGCCTGGCACCTCCATGCGTGTGGCCCTAGCCCGTCCCTGGCAGCTGGTGGACTCAGCTCTAGGCTGAGGTGAGCGGGCAGACTGGCTTTGTATCTTCCGTGTTGGTGTCTTGACCTTTCTGCCCGGCTTTGAAAGACACCTGGCCAGAGGGCGGATGCCCTCTTTACAGCTGTGTGCAGGAGGGAGGGCTCCCTGTGTCCCAGGGCATCGCGTTGGAGACAGGGCCAGCGCTGGTGACAGGGGAGGAAGTGTGGAGGGGTTCTCTTTAAGAAATGCTGGTGTGTGTTAAAAGAAAGAGCAGGAAGGAAATTTTTCAACATGGCCTGGAAATTTTAGCAACAATGTTTCCAAATAATTTTAAAGGTAGAAAATTAGTTTCTTTTCTGGTTCTGCCATCACCTAGGTGTGTAATCTTCTTCCTTAGTACAGTGCTTGGCACAGCCAGACACCGGCGAAGAACATGGCTCTGGAGTGTGGAGGGCCCAGAAAGTTGACCAAGTTACATCATCTCTCTACTTTCCAGCTTACTATTATTGAGTTGCTATTTTAGTTACTTTATTGGATACATTGTGACTTTAAATGATATACTTAAATCTCTATTTCTTTGTTCTACCAACATTGAATCATGTCTCTGGATCTTCCTCCCTCTAAGGTGAGGGTATTAAACAGCGCCCCCGCCCCCATCTCCCCACCCCCAGCTCTTTCAGCCATACTTCCGTGTTGCTGAGGCTGGTAATACCTGTGCACTGTTATCTCACTATAATTAAGCCTTTTGTACTCGGTCTGTAGGTTGGCTGTCAAGCTTAAACCATGTAATAGTGTTTATTATTTTAGATTTTGCAGCTCTCTACCGCAGAGCCAAGTGACATACTAGGTTATATTTCCTTTTCTCTGGTTCCAGTGTCCTGATCCTTGTGCCACTCAGGAGAACTGTTGCCAATGTCAGGGTTACAGACTCTCTTCTACCCTCCAGTTTCTTAAGGTCGTTCCTCAAGTCCTCTTCTCCTGCCATCTGACACACTTGTCCACTCCGAATCCAGAGCCTCTGTGGGGTTCTGCCGGGTATATCTGCTTAGGAAATCTTGAGATAGACAGAGCCAGATACTGTTGGTGGGACTTCCGTCATTTGGTCTGGCGTTCCCCCATAGGGCTCGTGCGCTACCGAGGGTGGGAACCCCAGGTTGGGATTTCCCCGGCCACATGCACACAGCGCCACAAGCATCTGAACTCACCTGCCCAACGGAATTTGGCAGATTCTTTTGAGTTATAAGGTTTCTCAGGACCTGAACTTCAAGGGCGGTGAAATAAACACATCGAGTGGGCTTTGTGTTGAGGGGGTGTGTGCATACGTGATAAAGGGAAGGGGCCTGGAGGAGAGGGTTCCAGGGAGTGACGCAGGGGCTCTTGAGGCCTGCGCTGATGAGCCCATGTCTTTTCTTCCCCATGGAGATGTTTCTCGTTAAAATGGAGACAGTGTTTACATTTCCAGATACCAAAATTAAATGTGTTTGTGGCCTTTACGTGACTTGTAATTAGAGGCAGGCGGCGAGCTAGTCTAGAGGCATAACTTCGTGCTGGAAGCTTTACATCAAAGATGTCACTGTATTTTATGGCACGCATACCTGCCTTTTAAGCCTAATAATACATTACCTTTGTAAAGCACTTCATTGTTAAAAAACACTTTTTTTGTGTGCAATTTTAAAGCTAATAAGATATTGAAAACCTCTTTCTCCAAAAATGGTTTTGACTATGCCCTGGCGGGAGAGGAATGGTGCATGGAGCCTTGCAGCCTGTGGGTGGGCAGCAGCCAGGAGTGGGCGAGCAGCAGCTGCAGGGCTGGGCATGTGGGCCGCTCTGCTGTGACTCACACCTGTGAGTGGCTGCTGAGCCGAGAGGCTAGGGAAGCTCTGCTCTCTGAAAACTGCAGGTCAGTGTGTCCAGCCGCCCAGGAGGCAAATGCCCAGGTCCCTGCAGACATCTGGGGTGGGTCTGGAGTATTCTCCATAGGACTCTCTTTCCTGCTGGGTTTGGGAGCCCCAGGCCACATGCACTTGTCATACACTTTCAAAACTTACCTGTCCAATAGAATTGTGAAGATCTGGCATGACTTTGTGCTGTGAAAGCAGACTGACTGATTCGCACTGCATACTCCTGTGTTGGAGTGTCTGAGACCCCCCCAGTGTCTCTGACTTACTAGGAGGACTGAACAGACTCAGGATTAGTTGTCCTCTGGCTGTGACTCACTCCAGCGCAAGGACACAGAGCAAGATGAGCGCTGGAGAAGGCATGGGGACGGAGTCCACAGGAACAGGGCCCAGGTTCCTAGAGTCCTCTCCCAGTGGAGCCCCACAGGACACTTATTTCCTCCAGCAACACACGCTGACAACCCACGTGAAACAGCGCCTGCTGGAGGCCGAGTGCCCACGGCTTCTGCTGGGAGCTGCTCACGTAGGCAGCCCCTACCTAGGAAGTACCAGAATCCAGACTCCCAGAAGGAAAGCAGGTGCGTAACACGTCGTGTGGTTTGCACAGACGGTCTAGGTGCGGTGAGCCCTCCTGACAGTCTAGGGAAGAGTGGGAGCCCTCCCACGCAGGAGTCCCGGGGCGCCGAGGCCGGTCCTGCCTGCAGGCCCCGCAGCACAGCAGTCTCAGGGAGCCCCGTCTCTCTCAGAGGTTCTGGAGACGCTTCCTCCTGTTTCCTCGGCCAGCCAGGCCCACACCTGAGTCACTTTCTGGTTTAATCCTGCACATCCAGTGAGTTGCCAAGGTCCGCTGATCCTGCCTCCGATTTTCTTCTAAGAGCTTTTTCGTTTTAGCTCTTACATTTAGGTTCCGGTCCATTTGGAGTTATTTTTTGTGTAGGGTGTGAAGTAGAGCCCAACTTCTTCTGTCGCATGCAAGTGTCCGGTTATCCCAGCACCATTCAGTGGAAGGGCTGTTCTCTCCCCATTGCATTGTCCGGGCCCCTTTGCTCAAGCAGTTGACCAGAAGAACTGTGAGCGCTGTTTCTGGAAGCACCTATTAATGTGGCCACTCGGTCCCCCTGTTGTCCATGTGGTAGTCAGGACTCAACTAGCTACCGATCTCCTCCCGGCCAGGGAGCATTTTGGTTGTCTAGAGAATAAGCTTCCAGACTCCCTCCAGGCTTGGGGAGAGGTCATCCAGACCCTCCTGCGTCTTCTGTGGCTGTCCGTGGTCCCCCTGCGCAAGGTGTCCTCCACCTGCTGTCCCTTCCCAGAGTCACGGCACGGTGCCAGTTGTTGTCGGCCTTGTATGTGTTCTGGGACGGGACTGGACAGATTCTGTCCCTGTTACTGTTTCTGGCTTGAGGTTTGTGTCAGATCTGCCAGGTCAGTTACTTCGCGTCCATTCTCCTCATGCTTCCTGACTTTCTTTGTTGTTGTCCCCCTTCCTGTTGTTCCTGTTCTGTGGTTCTGTCGTATCTGATGTTGAAAGTCCTTTGCTGTCATCTAGTGGAGTTTTGTTATTTAATGAAATTAGGATTAACTCTCCATTTTGAGCAGAATTAGGTGTGGATTTCTTTTACTTTCTTCTTTGGGAATTGTTGAATTTACTGGTTCTGAGGATTGGTATCTGTCAGCAGTTTTGGAAATTCTCTGTCCTCTCTACAGGTACTCTTCCATGTGCTTTCTGTTTTCTTTCGGAACTCTGATGAAACCACATAGCTGAGAAGCTCTCCTTTTATGCTTTTAAAAGCAGTCCTGTCCAGTTTATTTTGATTTGAGACAAGCCGGAGACATTCCAAAAGCCGGGTGTTTGGTGGCAGCTATTTGAAGCCTCTCTCAGATTCCACAGGGAAAGGGAGCTTTGGGAGGTGGGTGGAGAAACAGCTACATCACGGTACAGTGTGACAAGCGTGGTGGAAGTGGAAGGAGGCACTGGAACAACAGGACCGGGTTCGAGTCCCTCGCTGAGGTGGAGATCCGCTCAGAGGAAGAGCCTGGAACTGGCGGCAGAGTTGTGAATGCGCTGGTAACAGTGGGCGCAGGACGGTGGCGGCGACGCTGGGGAGGAAGGGTTGCTGAGCTGGTGGATCGTCACCGTGCCGAGAGCCTAGGCCCAACCTTGTACGGTTTGAAGCAGGAGAAAGAGCTCTCCGGAGCTGGTGTGTGAGGAGGGTCTGTGTGTGGGGGTGGCAGGGAGACTGTAGACAGGGAGCCCGTGTGAGGCTGTCGCTGGGTGCACAGCGGAGTCCCAGCTGTGTGCTCGAACCTCTGAGAAGCGTACTTTCAAAGAAGATGCTTGAACATAAATATAAGCTTAAAAGGCATCCCATTTATCTACAAACCACAATTTAGAGGAACTGTCGCTTGAGATGATGACACAGCAAGAGAAATCATTATGAGCTAACAGACTGATCTTTCTTTACAGAAATCTTAAACATTTTGTTTTATATGAGAACAGTGTTACTATCCGAGAAGAGAAATTCCTCTCAAGAAAAATGCTCAGATCTGAGGCTTTAAAATTAGTTCATTTTAATTCATTGGCATCAGACTCTGTGGAATTGTTGCAAGAAAGTCAAAGAGGGAGCCAGGTTTTTGCCACCATCCTCAGGAGCAGGGTGAGCAGTGGCGGTGGGCCTCCTCGGGAAGCCTTTGGTGCTGCTGGGCAGGTGACTTCGGTCTCTTGTGATTTCTCATAGCGTCAAAAATAAAGAGTTACGTAGAATTCTCATTCTTCTCCTTCTTATATTTCTTTATTACCATATGCTAGAATCAAATTATCGTTACCTTTTATGTTTCTAGATGGGGGAAGATTAATCCTTTCCTGGCAGGTTGGCCCATATGAAATTATTGACATTTGACCACTTTCGATCTACAAAATCAGCATTTTCATGTGGTTCGGACTAACAGTAAATCAGCACATGTTCACTTTTTGGTAGTGGCTGTCCACTAGGGTCCATAATCCGCACCTCTGGTGAGAGAAGCCAGGGAGGGCAGAACCTTCTGTGTGGCGGAAAGAGTGCCCGCCTGCTGCCATCAGTAGAGCGGCTTGAGGTCCTGCCTCTGCTGCTGACCCCGCAGGGACTCAGCCGGCTCCTCTGTAAAACAGGTGCACTCCTCACAGCGTTTTGTGAGCATCAGCAAGGAAACCGTGGACGCAGGTGTCTGTGAGGGGCTGACGCCGGGTGGCCGGTGCTCATAACATGTTCACTCTCTAAAACTCCCATCTCCTGGAAGTGATGCCAGGTCCTGAGTGTCAGAACAGTTGTATGAGGGACTCCTTAAAGAAGCAGGAAAACTTCAGGAAGCAGATGGCACTGCAGCTAGGTGTAAGGATAGGCAGAGTTCGGAGAGCAGGGGTGGCACCGCAGACTGAGGGGAAAATGTGCGCAAAAATGTGGAGGCGGGAAGTGTTGGCTCCGGAAGGGAGAGGCCAGCCCAGAAGCCGAGCTGTCAGGAGGTGCCCTGAGCTACAGCCGACGGTGCTGGGGGCAAGGCGGCCTCCAGCCAGAGAAGACGCCAGAGCCCTGGGTAGCAGTGGGGGTTTGGGGCTGAGGCCACGGGCAGACGGAAAGGGAGGGGTTTGGTTGGAGCCATGCTGAGGCTGAAGTCCCGCAGGCAGGGCACCTCGGAGAGAGACCGGGCGCTCTCCGAGGACACTGAGCACAGATGGGAGGGAGGAGGACAGGCTTGAACGGGGGCGTGTCATCTCTGCACCGCAGGCACAGAGCGTTTAGCATCTTCCCAAGTGACATCACAGCGACTTTCTGGTCTGCCGTCACCGCAGGTGACGCTACTTGGTTGAGCGTTAAAGTCAGCGTACCTGGAGAAGGGCTGACATCCGAAGTGACCTGTTCTTCCCCAGTCATGTTTATTGTTGACAAAGCCCTCTGGTCCTTTTCTGTTGACTGACTGCTGAGGAGTGTATGTTAGGCATTGAGGGGAAGAAACAACATTTGTAGCTAAAATCTCTATTGACTGCAGTGTAATCAGGCATCCTTAAACATATACTGAACGTTCGTAAACATTTTCTTCTCCTTGGATGCTCTCTGTGCTGTCGGGAATGACAGCCAAGTGCCTGCGGGTGGTGAGCAGCAGATGGCTAGAGGTATGTAGAGTCTTTATGAGACTTTCTGGTAAGTGTCTGCAGACTCTAACATGCCTCCCTTCAGAGGCTGGAGCCTGCTCCCTGCTCTCCCAGACCTAGTGACCTGGCTCCCAACAAAGAGAAGGCGGAGAAAGTGTCCCCAGGCGGCTTCTGAGGCTCGTTCACGGAAAAGATGGGGCCTCCCCACGCCCCTCGCACTCTTCCTCTTGGGCCACGTGCGGTGGGGGAAGCTGCCTCCGCACCGCAGGAGCGCATGCAGGAGCGCATGCAGGAGCACATGCGTAGGAAGGCCATGGGGGCGCACTGTCTCCGAGGCGGATTCTCCCGCCCGTCAGGACTTCAGGCGACCGCAGCCCAGGCTCTCACGCTGGGCGCACCGCACCAGAAATCTCAAGCCGAAACTGCCTGGCCGAGCTGCTCCCGAATCTTCACCCACAGAAGCTGTGAGCCAGAATGAACGTTTGCTGTTGTTTTAAGCTTTTCAGTTTCGTGTGATCTGTTACTCAGCATAGAAAACTGGTACATGTACAGGAGGGGCTGCCGGTGCCCCGTCATTTCCACAGGTACAAAATATGTGAATTGAACCATGAGGATGTGCTGCCGTAGGTAGTAAACAGCACGTGATGCGCTGGAGAACACCACGCCCTGTAGTGAGCGCTTGTCTGCGTTGCCGAAGGAGGGAAAGAAGGCTTCGCGGCAGATGTGGTTGGTGGAGGGAGGCGCAGGGCAGCAGTTCTTTGGGATGACTTCCCAAGGTAAATTTTTGCTTTGGCATCGTTTACTGCTTTTTCCACTTTGACGGAGATTACACTCAAAGTTACAGGACACGAACGCTTCTTTAGGGTAATGAAAGCTAAACAAGAGAGCACTTCAGAACCGGCAGAGGTGGCCTGCGTGCACAGTGACCAGAGAGGCACAGAGGCCGTCCTGTCCTCGTCCCTGGGCACGTCTGCTCAAAGCACACCGTCTGCACCTGTTCGAGTGTCACGCGCACTCAGAGCTGTGCCTTGTGTGAGGGGCACTTGTGTGAATCGGTGACTGTTCATTTGCCTGAAACTGGAATGCCCAAATATCACTATTTATAGAGCATTATTTAATGTGTTTCTGGATGAGTCATTATACCAAAAAAAAGTTGTCTGGAAAAGGGCAAGATTTTTCAAGAACCACGATAATGAAGAGTCACTAACGGAACAGGTACTGGGCCAGGGGATGAACCTGTTTCTGTTTCCGCAGCTGGGGCTGCAATCTCTGTTGGCCGTGGCGAGCACTGGGAGACAGACTTGGTGTGCGTTGGCAGAGTGTTTCAGTAGCACCGTAGACGGATGTACACCCGGCCCCCCTTCCAATATTTGGAAAGAATAAAAACCAACAGAAATGTATCACTAGTGGCTTAGGGTGGAAGACATGCATATTGCGTAATTGTCTACAGTGGTTTGTTTTGGGAAACTTTATTATATGTTTTTAATAACTGAAATGCTGTAATGCCAATTTCAAAATTATATTTAAAACATGACCCAAGAAGACAAAAAAATACATTTGATTAAAGCCATGTCATTGACTGGCTTGTGGTCTAAAGATTTCAACCGTAATTGCCAAGTGGGTTGTAGTAGTTTCTTAGTATCTTTTGAAAACCTAGTTCTTGTAACCCGTATTTCAAACACCCTGTATGGTCACAGCTTTGTGACACGCACGTCATTGTGCAGTTGAGATGTTAACCTGGGAAATAAGCTTCCTTTTCGTTTCTAACTTTTGGCAAGTTGTGGGCTTAGCTTATTTACTGAAAACCCACTCAAAATGCGTGTGGGATTGATAGCTTAATTTTTACGCTTGCTTTTTTTCATTACTCATCAAAATACCGTTTATATGGAACCCTTTCTTTGCCAAGAGGTGAGCATTTTATTTAAAAAGAGGATGACCAAAATTTGAGCAAGTCTTGGCAACGATGTGGAGAAGCTAGGACTGGCACGTTGCTTGTGGGAGTGTGAGAAGCCTGGCCCCGTCGATAAACAGTCTGGCCGTCTCTGTGCCCTTACCTCATGGCCACCTATTCCCCTGTGGACCACCCTGGAGAAACCAGACTTTTGTCCACATGACTCCTGGTACATGAGTGTTCAAGATGCTTTATTCCTCACAGCTGAAAAGTGGAAACCACCCGAATGCCCTTCAGCAGGTGAATGGATAAACAAATGTCTATCCACACACCTGCGTGCTGCTCGGTGGTGGGAAGGGGCGAATGCCGCTGCTGTGAAAGAAGCCAGACACAAAGAAGTCCACTCTGCAGGGTCCCTTCAACATGAAATCCTGGAGCATACAGAGCTGGGCTGTCCTGCACAGCAACAGCCCCTTGGGCCCATGGTTGGGGGAGGGGCAAGCACAGCAGGACACTTTCTGGGAGGATGGCGATGTTTTCTGTCTCACCTGGGTGGTGGCTACGCTGAGCTGGGAAAGATGCTACTACCACCGAGGGAGTGTGGTTGGGCGCGGTGGGAAGAGAAGGAAGTATTGAGTCACTTGTAAATCCATTCAGCACTCGTTGATTATGATCATTGATTGGAGGCTGTGGCCAGGTGCTGTGCCTGCCTGATGAGCTGGGACCTGCAGAGTCTGGAAGTCTTAGTAGCTAGAGAGTCCCTGACGTGTAAGCTTTTTGTTAGGTTAGTATCAGTATTTTGCATGTAAAAGCATTGTATGTTAGAGGTATAGAGTTTCTTATTATTTCTTCAAGTAAATTTGTGGAAGTTTGGAGTAAGAAGGGGCTGATATGACCGGAGAAGTGATTACTGTGTGTGGGCAGGGGGGCTTCTGTTTTCTCTGGGAAGGTGGGAGTTGGTTAGACCTGCAGTGGGGTGGGCCGTGTTTGTCACGGAGACCTGGGTCTTCTCAGGGTTAGGCTGGAGAGCAGCAGGAAGTGTTCGCGCAAGCCTGCCGGCTGTCACCAGGAGAACCTCTCTGCTGATTCACTCGTCCTGGAAGTGGCTTGTTCTCCCTGTGACCTGGACTTGAACTCATCAGGTGACTCCTATAATGAGGGACCTCGGTGTGCCTGAGGGAGCAGGATTTGATTGTTTCTTATTGGATGCAATGAGAAGAAATGAGCAAGGAATTTAGTCATCTGTCTGTCCGAACGTATTTGGGTCGTGTTGAGAATCTAAGATGGTTAATGTGGGGGTGAGTCTACACAAAGAGAATGCATGGTAGGCCCACGGTGAGAGGGTCGGATTTGCAGAAGTTTTGGGTTTACTTAAACTCTGAGAAGGTGCTGCTTTTTGCTACATTTTCACATTGAACAATTAAGGGAACGTGTACTAACCTGCTGCATATTTGTTGACTTACTAGTTTATGGTTGTGTTTTTATAAGCCACTTAAAATACAATTAAATTACACAGGTGTGTTTACTTGGAGATAATTCATCGAGCTGTACACTGTGATTTATACAGTTTTCTGTATGTCAGATCTACTTGTAAATAAAACTTTATCACATATATAAGATGCAGCACCTGAGTTACTCAGGACGGCGTGGTCTGTCTTAGTTCCCTGTTAGAGATGTGACAGTTCCCTGCAGACGACATAGCACACACCGAGAGCTCTGTCAGCATCGCAGGCACCGACGTCGGACACCGAACAGCTAAGTCTCTCTCCTGTCCTCTTTGCGTTGAGACTCTACGCCGTTGGTGGGAAGGGGGGGCCAGGCAGATACCTTTTTTATGCTGTACCATTATGAAATTAATGTAAATTGAAAGATTTGTTGAGTGGACATAGTATTTAAGGAGTAGAAGTTCTGAAGGTTTCAACAAATACCTTTCATTGGGATTGGAACATCTCAAGTGGAAATTGGCAACCCTTTATTATAGGCATAAAAACAGAAATTTTGGGAGTTTCTGATGGTTCTGCCTGGCATTTTTTTGTAGAGTAAACAAACTTCTTTCAAATGGAAGTTTCTGCAACTTGGCTGTTTACAATACTTGGTCCATATTGCTTGCCCAGGATCTTAGGTACACAGAGTGGGGGTTCCTGTTAAGACTGTTGAACAAAGTCTGGTTCCATTTTGCAAGAGTCAAGAGTGTGCTCGAACGCTGTCAGGTCTGGGGGAGACCGGAGTCGGGGGGCAGGGTTGGACGTCTGTTAAGAGCACAAGAGGGCAGAGGGTGGCGGGAGGCATGAGCACAGACGCTCCCCGATGTAGGGAGCAGAGAGCGGAGGAGGGACCGCGCGTCTGCATGGCGAGGGGCGCAGAGGGGGTGGGGAGCACAGGCCTGACCGGAGCTGGAGTCCGCTCCTGGGCTCCGCTCCGGGCCCTCGGCACCGCCCTCCCCCTTCCACACACAAGTCCGTGAGGAAGATGGGACACGTGCATGAGCACGTTAGCGCAGCAGTGCGTGCGTGCAGGGCGTGCGTGGTGAGGAGTGTGCATGCGTGGTGGTCCAGAACAAGGAGGCCGCGTGCTGCGGTGCGCGTGCGCCGTCCGACTCTGGCGGGCTGCCTGAGCCTCCCTGCCTGTTTTTTCCTCTGCAGGGAGGGGGTGCCAGGGCGCCGACCCGGCAGTGCTGTTGCGAGGCTTAGATCAGGTCACGAATGGGAAGCACGTGGTCCTGTACAAAGCCCAAGATACGCACAGTGCAAGTGCTCGTTTTGTTGTCATCAACAGAGTGGGGGGATGCCGTCAAACCCCCCGTTGCCGCCCCTCTAGCTGTTACCTGGCTGTTTTCGTGTTCCGTACGTAGTTCTGCCAGTCATGGGTCAGTCCTTGGTGTAGGCCCTGTGTGTGTTTTCATGAGGCACTTGTGTTGTATAATCTTTGTACGTTCGGTTTCTGGAGACGAGATGGAGTGACACAACATCTGTACTGAGGTTTGCGCGTCCCTGGACATTTGACATCCCAGTCGCTCGGGTGCACCTGTTAACCAGCCAGCGCAAAGAGCTTTGCGTAGTGCTGGGCCTCTTATGAAATGTGGGATCTGGCCCATGAGCAGAACTGTTGTTATTTATATTTAATAAAGTTCTCATGAGGAAACAGACTAATATGTACTCTCCTGACTTCTGGGGAGCCTATTTATTTCATTTTTTTACTTTTATTTTTTGATTTGAGGGCGAGAGGAAGTGGGGAGAGAGAACACATCGATTTGTTGTTCCACTTACTTACACATTTATTACTTCATTCTTATATGTGCCCTGACCAAGGATCAAACCCACAACCTTGGTGTGCTGGGATGATGCTCTGACCAACGGAGCTACCCCACCAGGGCCCTGGGACCCTGTTTAAGACCTTCCGGGTGTGCCAGCAACATTGGGAGGTCGGTTATGCAGACAAAGGCACCATCCTGAGTGTGCTCTCGTCTCTGCAGGTTGGGCACCCGCGTGTTGAACTGACCCTCTCGGAGCTCCAGGATATGGCAGCCAGGCAGCAGCAGCAGATTGAAAATCAGCAGCAGATGTTGGTTGCCAAGGTAAGTTTTAAAAAGCAGAGTGGAGACGAGTTCAGAAAGTGGGTTCTTCCACCGTCACCGTAGGTTGGGGTGAGTACGTTCTTGGGTAGTGTTTGTCAGTACGCCCAGGCCGCAGGAGTCTGAAGCACCATGTGCCGTCATCTCCTTCAGGATAGCAGCTGTGCGGTGTGCTGCCCCTCCTGAAGTGGGGAGGTGTCAGAGCAAGGGCCTCCGCCCCCCATCTGCGTGTGCACGCACACGCACGCACACACCAGGAAGTGGTCAGCCTTACCCCCGTGTGATGAGACGTGCGGAAAGCACGTTTCTCCTGTCATCTCCTTCACTCTGTGGGCATCCTCGGCTGGTGGTGGCAGCGCCTCCGCGTCCTGGAGGAAGCCAGCCACCCACACTAACAACGCCCGTTGCAGGCCCAGAGCCAGTGATGCAGAGTCGTCGGGCTGCCCTCGGTGCCGCCTGGCAAGGCCCTTGTCTGGGGTGTCGTGGTGGGTGTGGTCGGCGCTCACGCTGCGGACGAGTTCTGCGTCTGTTGCTGAGGCTCTATGACTGCTGATTGGAGACCTTCCTAAGTGATGGTCTCATCAAGGATTAAGCGTCCCAGATCACCCCTCACCCACGCCCTCCGGAAGTGATTCCAGGTTGTGGTGGCCTGAACTGCCCTGGAGCCGCCGTGACGAGAGCATGTGAACGGCTCTGCCTGGGCTCTCACGGACTTCTCTGTGGAGAGATGTTTTTCCATATCTTTTATTTTCCAGTTACCATTGATGTGCAGTGTGACATTAGTTTCTGATGTGCACTGTATACAACCTACGAAGCGATCGCCCCAAAAAGCGTGGTGCCCACCCGGCCCCACAGTCATTGCAGTATTGCTGACTATGCTCCCTGTGCTGCACTTTACATCCCTGTGTCTGCTTTTGTAACTGGCAGTTTGTGCTTCTTAACCTCTTCCCCTTCGCACCAGCCCCCATTCCCTCTTAACCTGGCAGCCATCAGTCTGTTTTCCGTATCTGTGAGTTTGTTTCTGTCAAGTTTGTTCATTTATTGTTTTTTATGTTCCACATATAAGGGAAATCTGTAGCTTTTCTTTTTTTAAATGTTATTTATTTATTTTTAGACAGAGGGGAAGGGAGGGAGAAAGAGAGGGAGAGAAACATCAGTGTGTGGCTGCCTCTCACACGCCCCCTACTGGGGACCCTGCCTGCGACCCAGGCGTGTGCCCTGACTGGGAATCGAACTGGCGACCTCGTTGGTTCGCAGGCCGGCACGCAGTCCACTTCAGTTTCAAAGTGAGCCGTTTCCCTCTTTCGTCAGGAGCAGCGTCTACACTTCCTGAAGCAGCAGGAGCGCCACCAGCAGCAGTCTGTTTCTGAGAACGAGAAGCTCCAGAAACTAAAGGAGCGCGTGGAAGCCCAGGAGAACAAGCTGAAGAAAATCCGTGCCATGAGAGGACAAGTGGACTACAGCAAAATCATGAACGGCAGCCTGTGTAAGCGCCGCAGCCCTCTTGCACCCACGCGCACCAGGCGCCACGGAGCCCAGCCTCCACACGCTGCCAGTCGCACCTCAGGGTCAGATCTGGTACAGAAGGTGCCCGGAGGCTGGGTGCGTCCCCTGAACGGGGCGGGGGCTGGGTTAGGGCAGGGGATCGGGGAAGGCCCCCAGCGGTGTGTGGGAGGAGGCCTGGCCGCGTCTGCGACGGCCGCCCGTGGCCCCTCGGCTCACCTCATCGTGCGGGGCTGTGGTTGCGAGAAGCCATGCAGGTTCTCCCTTTTCATCTCTGCTGTTGACCGGTCAGGGCCTGCTTGGCGTGACACTGGTGACGGAGCCTGGTCTCTCGGGGCAGTGAAACTCCCAGGTGGCTTGACCCAGCCTGCTCCGGGACCGAGTGCCCTGGTTCAAGAAGACTCACTCACAAGTGCAAACACGATCGTTTGCCACATGTCCCAGTGTTTAGGGTCATGCACTTCACAGTCTCCCTCCCAGGCTGGCCTGCGGGGGTGATGCGGGAGTGCAGATAGATGCGTGGGCATGAAGAAGACACCACCCAAAGAATAACGAAACTCCATGACAAAGAAATACCAGCTGAGTGAGGGGGTTTTCTCTCTCGGTGGGGTGTCACAGCTGCTGAGATAGAGAGATTCAGCGCCATGTTCCAGGAGAAGAAGCAGGAAGTGCAGACGGCCATCCTGAGAGTGGACCAGCTCAGCCAGCAGCTGGAAGACCTGAAGAAGGGAAAGCTGAACGGGTCCCAGCCCTACAGTGGCAGGCTGGCAGGGCCGGCGGCTGTGGAGTTGAAGAGACTGTACCAGGAGCTGCAGGTAACTCACGCTGGGCCTGGCCTCCAAGCTGTTTCCTGCTCAGTGCGCACTGGGCGCCAGGGGCTGGAGGCAAGCTGACGGACTCGGATGTAACTGGGGCACCAAATGTATTCGGTACAAAGGAATTTTTAAAATAGCTTTGAGATACAACTCACATAGCACACAATTTACCCACATAAAGTAAAATTTAGTGGTTTTGGTGTCTTCCCAGAGTTCCCCATCTACCACTACGGTCAATTTTAGAGCATCTCATCACCCCCAAATAAAGCCCACCTCTCTTAGCCGCCCCCCTGGACCCCACCTGGGGCCCCTAAGCAATCACGGACCTCGCCCTGCGTCTGCAGATCTGCTCTCTGGACGTTTCCTGTGTGCGGCTCATGCCATGTGGAGTTCTTTGTGCCTGGCTTACTGCCTGAGCGTTTTCAGTACAGAGATTCAACAGAATTTGATTGGCAGTATAGTGAGCTAGTAAAGAATTAAGCTTTGGGTGATGTTTAAGGTGTCTGTGCAAACTGCTTCGATGAGACAGGTGCCTGTCGTGACGTCCCTGGCTCAGCAGGAGCTGCTGTGGCAGCAGCACTGCAGACCGAGGCTCCACCGCGGACACTCCGCCCCCAGCTCTACAGGCCGGGGTCAAGATCAGGGTGCCGGCAGGTTCGGTTCCAGGGGTCTGCTTCCATGGCCACCTTCTCACTGTGCCTCGCAGCTCTGGTCTCCCTTCCTCTTCCGATAAGGACACTTAGAAGAAGAACCCCACCGTGGGGTCCCATCCTCACGACCTCATCTAAGTCCGCTCCCCAGGACTACGGTCGTGGTCCCCGTAGTCGTTGGTGCCTGTCCTTCCGTACGCCTAGAGGAGGACGTGCGTTAGCAGATGTGCACCCTCTTTTGGTCCCATCAGAAATGCATTTTGGTTTCATCTGTGCTGCACCCGTAAGTGTTCACAGTGGGTGTGTGCAGACGCGCATGTGAGAACTCAGTTCTTCTTTTGGTGTTTCCCTGGCAACGAGAATTGGACTGTTTAATTAACGCAAATCATGAAAGTTGTGTTTTCTGTTTTGTAGATTCGTAACCAGCTTAACCAGGAACAGAACTCAAAACTGCAGCAGCAGAAGGAACTTTTAAATAAGCGCAACATGGAGGTGGCCATGATGGACAAGCGTATCAGCGAGCTGCGCGAGCGTCTCTACGGGAAGAAAATCCAGGCACGTGGGAGGCAGAGTGTTTCTGTGAGATAAGCTCCCACGGTCGGTTCAACCCCGAAGTGCACATCCTCACGCAAATGCGTGAGGATGACTTCACCTCATCCGCCCAGAGGGCAGCACGTAAATTGGCCCTAACCCCGAAACGGCAGAAGACGGTGCCCCTGGGCATTTGTTTCCTGCTATCTGGAGTCGGGGCCACCCCCAGGGGCAGCCGTGGGCAGCTCCGGGCCCTCTGCTCGCTGTGGCTCTGGACTCTCAGCACTCTGCCGTTTTAAGCCATTTGAAGCTGTGTCATGGGGGCAACTTCCTTGCCGTAAACTGATTTGTCTTACCTGCCCAGGAATCACCGTGAATTTCTTAGTGAGAATCCAAGTAGAAGGGCTTTGTAAACTCAAAGATTTTATTTATTTATTCTTAGGGGAAGGAAGGTAGAAAGACAGGGAGAAAAACATCAATGTGTGGTTGCCTCTCATGCGCCCTCAACTGGGGACCTGGCCCACAACCCAGGCAGGAGCCCTGACTGGGAATTGAACTGGTGACCCTTTGGTTCCCAGGCCGGCACTCAATCCACTGAGCCACACCAGCCGGGGTGGGCTTTGTAAACTTCTGAGCAGAGTTCTATATAAAGTGGTTAGCGCTTTTTGAAAAAATCTTTATTTGGTACTTTGAATTTTAAAAGTAGTAAGTACTCATTGAAAAAAACGTTAAAACAGTACAGAGATATTTAAAGAAAAATGTGAAAGTCCCTTCCACCCTGTGCTCATTTTTGAGGCATGACAGTTATTCATTCTTCCAGTCTTTTGCTTAATAGAGACAGGAGGTATTTAATTTTTTATTGAAATGGAATTGTAGGAGTTATATCATTCTTACTGTTCTGAACCTAGCCTTTTTTTTTTAACTGCAGCATGGGTATCTTTCCAGGTCATTGCCTCGTCTGTTTTGTCACTTGTGTATGATACCCCGTGTCCCAGGCCTGCGGCCCCTTTGCCCAGCCCTGCTGTCGAGCAGGTGTCCCCAAGTCTTGCTGTTGCTCTCTGTGCTTGTGTCGCACATGCAAGGCTACGAGCTTGTGCGAGGTTAACCAGGGACTGCCATGTGCTTTGGCTGGCTGTGGTTCTCCCCCTTTCCTCCATGGGTGGTGCTCAGCGTTGGAGGGAAGCATTGCCTGCGCCAGGGCCGGTTGGCGCTCTGCCGTTGGGGGCAGAGCATGGAGCAGGCCACCTGGCTATCTGGGGCAGGGCTCCCAAGGTGTCCTGTCCGCGCTCAGCAAGTGGGCCTTTGTGGTTTGACAAGTGTCCTTGTCAGCTGCTGCTGCTCTGAAGGCGGCTCTCAGGAGCGGAGGCGTAGGCTTCTGGGCCTTGGCCTGGTGGGCGGGGCGGGAAGGTGCTAGAGGGGGGAGGGAACTGCCAGTTCTGGGGCTGTGGTAAGTGATGGTCTCAGGCGGGAAGTCGCTTACTTACAAATCCCTGGGGTTTTTAACCAAAGAGCTGAAAGGTCAGTGGTTAATCTGCATAACTCCGTGATCACAGGTCATGGTTTTCCTCTTGACCTCGATGAGCAGCACAGAGGCCATGAGGGGACACAGGCACAGACCCCGTGCCTGCCTACGCGACACTGTTCTGTTCTGGTGTATCAGGCGGGCTCCCCGTGGAAACCGAACCAGTGGAGGGCCCTGGCCAGTGTGGCTCAGTTGGTTGGAGTGCCGTGCTGTAAACTGAAAGGCCGCAGGTTCAGTTCCCAGTCAGGGCACTCACCTGGGCTGTGGGTTCGGTCCCTGGTCGGAGTGCACACCTGCTATTATTTCTTTTGCACACAGATGTTTCTCTCCCTCTCCCTCCCTTCCCCTCCCTCTGAAATCAGTAAGCAGGTCCGCAGGTGAGGATTAAAAAGAAAAAAAAGAACCAGCGGGTGTTTGCGCTGGGGAAGAGACTGATGGACTCATTCCAGGGAGCGGGACCGCATGGTTGTGGAGGCAGCGGACCAAACCCCCAGGGACCTGACGCTGGGCTGGGGGCTGAGGCTGCCTGCGGGCAGAGCTCCCTCTTCCTGGGAGGGCCGCACTCTTTCTGTTTTTTAACACTAAAGTTGAGCTTTCATTGTTTACTTGTTTTTTTAAATCCTCACTTGATGTGTTTATGGGTTTTAGAGAGGAGCGGGGAGAGAGAGGTAAACAATTGCACCCCGACAGGGGGTCAAACCTGCCTCCTTTGAGTGCACAGCACGGCACTCCGACCTCCGACCGACCAAAAAGACCCACCCAGGCCTGGGCTGTGTTTCACTTGTTCTTGCATTGGTGAGAACTCATGTCAGGCTTTTTCTCCTGAGGCCCTCAACTGATTGGATGTGGCCCACCCACATCATGGAGGGCAGTCTGCTTTAGAGTCTGTTGATTTAAATGTTCATCTCATTCATTAATATCCTCGCAGCAATGTCTGTCTAGATGTGTTTGTCCAAATGTCGGGGTGCTGTGCATGGTCGTGACTTAAAATTAACCATTGCCATCACGAATGGCTAGATAAATGTTATTTTGTGCGTTCTACTTGATGCCTCCAGGGCTCTCTCCTTGAAGAAGCTGGGGCTCCTGCAGAGATCTGTCGCTACCCATAGGTCCCAGGCACCGCTCAACAGTTGTCAAAGCATGGACCCTCTCCCCAAAATGACATGCTCAAGCATGCTGAACTTTGCAATCAGTTGTAGGAGGTTAAAGATTTCTCAAGGGGACCCATGGGGACCTAGCCAGGGACCCCTGAGGAGATCCCCAGTGGTGCTCTCGTTGCACCCCCGACGGACTCTGTATCTGGGGAGTGCCGTTGTGTGACAGTGTCACTGGCTGTGGCTGGGTGTCCTTGCTGAGCATGAACAGCACAGCTGCCCTCAGGGACTGGTCAGGGCCTTACCTGGTTCTGGGACCTGCCCCTCAGGCCTCACAGCAACCCTTATCCTGACTTCTCGGATGTGGTCGCAGAGGTTCAGGGAGGTCAAGGCACTTGCTCAAGGCTGCACAGCAAGTACGTGGCAGAGCAGGATTTGGAGCCAGGCTCAGAGCCCAGGCTTTGCCTGCTGCCTCTGCGTAAGGAGACATCCCGCGGGGAGCGGGCTCCCCAGGTGGTAGCGTCCTGGGGAGCAGACCTGGTGTGTGTGCAGCCCCCACATGACGGGTGATCAGAGAGCATCGCCCACAGGACCGCAGGTTAAGGTCCTTCGTAACACCTTGCCCTGCTTAGACGCTTGTCTTCCAGGCGGACTGAGCTGCCTCAGTGCAGGCCAGTGAGTGAGCAGCTCAGACTTGGGATGTTAACTCTCGTTTCTTCCCGTTTTGCAGCTGAGCCGTGTGAATGGCGCATCATCGCCGCAGTCTCCCCTGAGCACCCCCGGCAGGGTTGCTGCAGTGGGGCCTTACATCCAGGTCCCCAGCGCTGGCAGCTACTCAGCCCCGGGGGACCCCGTAAAGCCCCAGTCTCTCACTGTTGCTTCAGGGGCCGCCCATGGAAGGTCCAAACCTGGTAAGTGGCTAGACTCTCTTCCAGGGAAGGGAGCGGGAAGGGGAGCTGTGGGGCAGGCCCTTGGAGGGGTCCCGAGTGCACCCTCAGTCTCCCCTGAGGCCCCGTGTCTTCTGGGCACCTCTGGGAGCTGGGAGCTGCCACCGTGACCATCCTGTAAACTGCACTGTGGCTGGGCACTCCTTTCCCCACTCAGCTTGTCCTCGTCGATCAGAAGGTCCGCAGACCATCACTGCCACCTTGGCCCACTGACGCATGCAGTGCGACCAGCCCTGGGGCCCCAGCGTGGTGCTGGTGTGTCGCTGTCCTGACGGTGCCGTGTGTCGCTGGCGCGCCTGGCGGGCCTGGCAGGCAGCTCCGGTGCCCTTCAGCACCGCTCAGTCAGCAGTCAGCCTGCTTTCCAAACCGAGACAGCCCTGCTCCTCCTGTGCAGACGGGTCCCTTCACCAGACCACCGGACGGGGGTCTGAGCTGCGCTGGCCCAGCGAGGTGGTTTTGGTTGTCTTTCTCCCAAACTGAGATGATTTCCTGAGTTCATTGTCAGGCGTTTAATTTTATCTTCACCACAAGTGTCTCCGTACCTAAAGATAATCGTCCTTTATAGTAACAATAAGTGATGTTCCTCCTGTATCTCCTGCCTCATGCTGAAGAAAATTCCTTGTCCTTTCTTGGTCCTTCTCTGGCTAATTCCCGTAAAACCTCTATTTTACATGGGATTTCTGCAGCCGCTGGGTGGCCACGCTCCCCGTGACCCTGACAGCAGGGGCGGGAAAGCCACCGCGAGGCTGCAGCGGGTTCTGTCTCCCCGTCAGCCTGAGTTTCCGCCTGGGCGCGCCTGTTGCTCCTGGCCCACAATGTGCAGTCTCAGGTGGACGGGGCAGGAAGGGAAGCACTTCTGGCCTCAACTAGGTTGAAGGGCCACGCTGAGCAAGGTGACGTCTGGGCTGGGGCCCTGAATGGCCTCAGCAGGGCCTTGTGGCGCCTGGAGCCTGGGTGGCTTTCAGCAGCGCGGGGACTCAGCAGCCTCGCAGCAGACACCGGGCTTGCGCTGCTGCCGCAGAGGGTGGGTGTGGCCTCAGAGAGAGCTGGCCTGGCTGCTGCCGCCGCCCAGGCCCAGCCAGGCACCAGAGGCTCTGCGCATCCTGCGTGCACCGTGGCCTCTCCAGTCACGTCCAGAGTGCATGAGAGAGTCTCTTCCCTCCGTGAATCACAGACTTCGGCCTCCACGCCGCTGTGGCTGGGAAGAGTTCCCTGTGGCTCCCCAGTGTGGCAGGAGGGACGGGGACCAGCACGTGCTGTCCTGTCAGGGCCGAGACCGTCCCCCTGGGCTCCTTGCTGCCCTGTGTGGCGGGGCTCTCACCACCTCACCCAGCCCCTGAGCCTGCTGCAGAGAGCAGGCAGCGTGAGTCAGGGCTAGCGCCTGGCCCGCCAGCTGCGAGCGAGCTGGGCCCCAGCACGCTTTGTCACTCCTTTTCAGCTCGGAAAATGCTCTACCGACGTGCAGCTTCTCAGCTGCTTCCCTGAAAGTGCGGGGTTGACCGGCTTTCTAATCGCTGCCCGCCTCTCCAGCCAGTGGGGCCTGGTGCAGCCTCCTGTGACCGTGTGTTACTGTGGAGGGCAGAAATTTCTGTCAGTTTAAGGTTGAGTTTTCCTTTTAGTGCTGGAAGTAGTACCGATCAAACCTGTTACGAAGCCAAAAGAAAGTCTTTGTTGTCGTGTGTAAATGCAAGTGGCGTTGGAGCTGCAAGTGCCAGGGCTGATTGTACTCACGAGTGCTGATGTGACCGGTCTGACCTGGGCTTAGCCCGGCCCCCTGTTCCCACAGCCCCGGCCCCCCGCCAGCCCGGGCATTGCCGCAGGCCTCACCCGCAGAGGCCCTCGGTCCTGCCAGGCCCGCAGTGCGCGGAGGGCGGTCGGTGTCCACGCAGTGCTGCCCCTTCCTGCCAGGGCTGCTCTTAGGCCGGCCCCTCTGATGTCAGGACAGGGTCTCTTAAACTCCGTGTTCTTTTCAAGCGAGCGACGGAAACTGGCCACCACTGAAACAAAGCGCCAGCCCTGCCGCGCGAGCCACGCAGACCGCCAGCGTGGGCCGGACGGACTCGAGCGCGGAGGGGCCTCTGCAGCAGGGGGCCGTCTCCAGCCAGCCTGTGCCCCTGTCAGCGCTGGGAGCCCCGGAGAAGCTGGTAGGCCGCCGTCGTGACCCCTGTGATGCACACCCCCAGCCATGTCCCTGGTTGCGCTCGTCTTCACCGAGGGGCGGGGTGATGAGGCAGAGCACTCCCCTTTGTGTCCAAACTAGACCCAGTCGGAGGGCGCGCGTGGGCCCGGAGCACCGGGCAGCGTGCCAGCGCCAGGGCCTTTCGGGCAGGGCTGTCCTGTGGGGGACAGCTGACAGCCCTGCTGTTTTTTGTCCTCAGTGTGCCCTGTGCCTGGCCACAAGCCAGTTTGAAGGGTGACAAGTCCTACTTTGCATTCTCTGTGGCTGGATGGAAATATGCTTAACTTTTCAAAGGATAACTTTGTTTTTCTCCTTAATGTCTAAACTTAGGGCCATGAGATGGGTAAAATGCCACCCGCCCCTCCTGGTGTCAGCAAGCCGCTGCCTCCAAGCTACGGCACCTACCCAAGTCCTGCGCCCATGGGTCCAGGGTCAACAAACTCCTTGGAGAGGAGGAAGGAGAGCAGCTTGCCCAGGCCGAGCGCAGGCCTGCCCAGTCGCCAGAAACCTGGCCCCCTGCCCGCCGTAGGCAGCACCCAGCAGCTGGGCTCCTCCCAGCAGATTCAGCAGAGGATTTCTGTGCCTCCAAGCCCCACGTACCCACCAGCGGGGCCACCCACGTTTCCGGCCGGAGATGGCAAACCCGAACTCCCGCTGACTGTGGCCATTAGGCCCTTCCTGGCTGACAAAGGGTCAAGGCCACAGTCCCCCAGGAAAGGGCCCCAGACGGTGAATTCAAGCTCCATATACTCTGTGTACCTCCAGCAAGCCACACCGCCCAAGAATTACCAGCCAGCAGCGCACAGTGCCGTCAATAAGTCCGTTAAAGCAGGTACGGTGGGCTGTCCTCTCCTCTTGGGGCCAGGAAGTTGCACTTTCACTTAAGAAAATGCCAGTCTGCACCCTCGCACGTGGGCCGCTCGCTATTCAGGGTTAAACTCGGTCCTACCGTAGGGCGTGGCCGCGGGTGTCCTGTGAGACGGGCGTGATGGAGCAATGCCCAGAGTGCTCGTGCGGCTGGGTGGCTGCGGCTCCGACTTCCTGTCCACGCGCCCGGGAGCTCCGGCTCCACGAAGGGCAAGACTTTGGAGCGGCCCCTTTCTGCTGCTTCATGGTGACTTGCGCAGGAGCTTGCAGGGGGCTCGGCCTAGACCTGCCATAGCTGAGCCAGATCCCTGGGGCGACCATGCGAAGGGGTGTCTGCTGCTTTGGGCGTCTCCACTGGAGCCCGCAGGTGGGGACAGCCCGGATTTGGGTGAGGGGAGATGGACCCTGGCGGCCGAGGTGCTTCAGGAAGGCAGGTCGGAGAACGGGGCCAGGTTGCACACCTGAGGTCAGTGGTGCTTCTGGCCCGGACAGTAGGGCCTGCCCATTGGGTGTGGGCTGGGCTTCCTCAGACACTCCTGGGCACTTGCCGTAGCTTCCAGACTCATAGGGGTTCCCGCAGGTGCCTGGCCATGCCCTGCCTAGAAGCCTGCGGGTCGGGCTCTGGCCGTGCTGGAGAGCTGCAACCCTTCTCTAGACCCCGGGGCCCCAGGCGGACCCTGCTGTGTGACTCGGCCTGTGTTTCATACTGTTCCATAAGTCCAAGGGTCAGGTGCATGTCCAGAGGTGACATCTTTCTCCTTGGCCAGAAAACAGGGAGGGTAGGTTTGGGGCAGGGAAGCCAGGTCCACAGCCTTTTAAAGTTCCCCTTTGTAGAAGCCCTGATTCTGGAATCCCAACTGCAAAACCAGCGGAAGTAGACATTCCACCTTCCCAAAGGGTCATTGAGGCTCCTCGAACCAAAGGGCTCGTTTGGGGGTTAAATCAGGGCTCACCAGCCAGGCCGTCTTTCATACGACCAGGGGTGCTCAGCGCCAGACCCCAGGTCCAGCAGGGCACTCAGGTTCCTGTCCTCTGTGTCTCCTGCAGTGTACGGGAAGCCCGTTTTACCGTCTGGCTCCACGTCCCCATCGCCGCTGCCGTTTCTTCATGGTTCTCTTGCCACAAGCGCGTCGCAGCCCCAGCCGCCAGCAGAAAGTGCTGAGAAGGAGCCCGAGCAGGACAGCCCGGCCCCTCCTGGGGACGGCACTGCGGGCACCATGGAGAGCCTGCCCCGGCCGCTCAGCCCCACCAAGCTCACGCCCATTGTGCACTCCCCCCTGCGCTACCAGAGCGATGCCGACCTGGAGGCTCTGCGCAGGAAGCTGGCCAATGCACCCCGGCCCCTGAAGAAGCGCAGCTCCATCACGGAGCCCGAGGGCCCCGGGGGGCCCAACATCCAGAAGCTGCTCTACCAGCGCTTCAACACCCTGGCCGGCGGCATGGAGGGCACCCCCTTCTACCAGCCCAGCCCCTCGCAGGACTTCACGGGCTCGCTGGCCGATGTGGACAACGGGAATACCAGCGCCAACGGGAACCTGGGAGAGGCCAGCCCCGCCCAGCCCACAGTCCCTCTCCCCACCGAGTCTGCTCCCGTCTCGGACGCCAACGACAACCAGCTCCCGTCCCCTGAGCCAGAGGGGCTCACCTGTCCCCAGACCACCCGCCAAACCGCTGAGCCTGCCGAGGACGACAACAACAATGTGGCCACGGCCCCTTCCACGGAGCAGGTCCCCAGCCCTGGGCCCGAGGCCCCGTCTCCAGGGGAAGAGCAAGCCCCTCCATCGCTTCCCCCTGTCATGCCCCGGCCAGCAGCTTCGACGGTGGGTGTGGTCCTCGGCGATGGCCACCCAGTGCCTGTGGAGGGCCTGCTTGTGTTAGCTGTGTGCTGGGGTGGGGGTCCTGGCAGACTGGTCCCCACCCTCAGCGAGTCAGGCCTGGGGGACGGTGGGTCACAGCCAGGGGCTCTGCAGGACAGCGCAGGGCTGCACGGCTTGGGCCGCAGGGCCCAGCCAGGGAGGCCCGAGAAGGCTTTCCTGAGGAGGGGGAGCTGCTGCTGGAACCTGGGAGGAGGCGGTGAGGGGCAGAGCCCTTTAGACAGGCCTCTGGCAGGGGGTCAGTGTCGATGGAGCAGAGGGGTTGGGAGTCCCTCGCAGCTGGTGGGGAGGAGCTGCCCACCTCGGGCTGGTCGTAGTCTCAGAGCCCGGATGTCGCCGACCTGGCTCCCTGCTCTCCCTGCTGCTCCAGAGGGGCTTCCGTCCCAGCCCCTTCTCCTCCCCAAGAAGGGCTCGTGGGTGAATCACCTTTAAATCAAAAGCCTGCTTCCTCTTCACAGAGCAAACGGACCAACCTGAAGAAGCCAAACTCAGAACGCACGGGCCGGGGGCTGCGTGTCCGCTTCAGCCCGCTGGCTCTGCTCCTGGATGCTTCCCTGGAAGGAGAGTTCGACCTGGTGCAGAGGATCATCTACGAGGTGAGCTGGGCGAAGCTGCCCACCCTGCGCTCCCCCCGCTCCCCCGTCGGCAGGGCGGGGCTCACACACCCTGTGTCGCAGGTGGAAGACCCCAGCAAGCCCAACGACGAAGGGATCACCCCCCTGCACAATGCCGTTTGTGCTGGCCACCACCACATCGTGAGGTTCCTGCTGGACTTTGGGGTCAACGTGAACGCCGCGGACAGTGACGGCTGGTGAGCCCCGCCCACTGTGCCGAAGGGAAACGCGGAGTCCAGACCACGGGGCGTGTGGGGCGGGGGGTGCCCAGGGTGCCGCCTTCCCCCACCCCCGTGCTTCCCAGCATAAGCCCAGCTTTGTTCTCTGGAGCCTGTTGATAAAGGCACAGCCGTGGTTTGCTCCGGTGGCCAGCTGTTAACGTGGAGGCCGAGTGCACTGCAGCCGCAACTCACGGCTGCCCGTAAACGGCCGGGTCGTCTGTGGTTGGCGTTAGGCTTGTGCGGGCCACTGCGGGCCCTGTGCTCCTGTGCAGGCTGTGGCCACCCGGAGGGGCTGTGGCCAACCTGAGGCCGCTGTCTGCTCTGCTGGGCTGGTCCACCTGGGCCTGTCACTGGTGAAATACGCGTAACCTTTACCGCCGTAGCCGCTGGGAGGTACACGTCAGCAGTGGGCAGTTCTGTGAACACGCTTTACAGGCCGTTCGCAGGCCACACCGCTGCCCCTCAGGAGCTCGCAGGAGGTCAGGACAGTTCGTTGGGGGAAGTCACGCCTGCAGCGACAGCACAGGGCGCGGGGGCTCCGAGGCTCCGCGTGGGCTTGGCTGCCCCCGGCGGCACCTTCACCTCCCACCCCTTGCAGGACGCCGCTGCACTGCGCCGCCTCCTGCAACAGCGTGCACCTCTGCAAGCAGCTGGTGGAGAGCGGCGCTGCCATCTTCGCCTCGACCATCAGCGACATCGAGACCGCTGCGGACAAGTGCGAGGAGATGGAGGAGGGCTACATCCAGTGTTCCCAGTTCCTGTACGGTAGGTGGGCCCCAGGCCCCCCCCCCCCCCCCGCCCACTGCAGGGTGACGTGCGCCGCGGCCGGGTTGGGCCGCGCCCGAGCCTGACTCCAGGGGCAGCCCGGTTGGTCAGGCAGATGAGGCTGCACCGTCCGCAGGCTGATTCCTGAGCCGTGTCTGAAAACCCACGTTGGCAGAAGCCCTTCCTGGTCTCTGCGCAGAGGTTGCCTCTCTGGGCCCCAGAGCAGGATACGCGGGCAGCGGGTGGTGCTGTCCGCACGCCTCCCCGGGAGGCTCCCGGGACCTGCAGTGGGGACAAGGGCGTCCAGGGTCAGGCCAAGGCGGTGACCATGGTGAGTGGGGCCCGTCAGGTCTTAGTGAAGCTGCTGCGGTTGGCTCAGCCTCTCAGGGGCTGGAGCGCTGTCTGGGGTGAGCCTGTCATCCCTCACGGGGCAGGGGACTGCGGGCCCAGCCCTGGGTTAGACCCCAGAACAGGCACCGCCCCCCGGCTCCAGGTACAAGCACAGAGGCGGCGGAAGCCCGAGGAGGCCTGTCTGGGGGACAGTGGCTGCCGCATCGGGAGGAGCGCAGTGCCCGGGCCACCAGCACACCTGGCCTCCGTGGAACCCGCACAGCGGCTGCCAGGCGTGGACTGGCCGCTTCGCTGCCGCGTGTGAGCGCTTCCTGCCCTCTGGGGGCCACTTCCCGAGCCGCTGGCTTCGGGAAGTTTGTTCTAGGCAGGAGTTGTTTCGCCCTCAGAAATGCTTTTGGCGCAGCGTCCCTTTGCCTCTGGACTCGGGGCCGTGGTGGCAGTGCTCTCCTGCTGGTCCTGAAAAAGACGTCACCAGTGAAGAGGCCACGGGCAGCGCTGGGCCTGGCTTCCGACCTCTCAGCCCTTGGCCTTGCCGGGCCACCCGAGCGCAGCAGCGTGTCGGTCTGGCCCCGCAGCGGGGCCCTCGGCAGGCGCGCCCAGAGACCTGACCGTGTGCCGTCTCCCCCAGGGGTGCAGGAGAAGCTGGGCGTGATGAACAAGGGAGTGGTGTACGCCCTGTGGGACTACGAGGCCCAGAACAGTGACGAGCTGTCCTTCCACGAAGGAGACGCCATCACCATCCTGAGGCGCAAGGACGAGAATGAAACCGAGTGGTGGTGGGCTCGGCTGGGGGACCGAGAGGGCTACGTGCCCAAAACCCTGCTGGGGGTGAGCGCCCTTTCCCGCTTCCCCAGGTCCGACTGAGCGCCGCGCTTGGCCCCCGCCTCCGTGCCCGGAGTCAGCACACCGGGCAGGGTGGGGCCGCATCCTCCCGGGGGACCCTGGGCAGGGCCGCCCTGCTCCACGCCTCAGCACCCCATGCAGACTTGTGTGTGGGCTGAGTGGGCCCCAGTCCCCGGCTGCTGCCTCGCCCCACTCACAACTCTCTGACACCCGGAAGTGTCCTTGCCGGGGAGGCGGGGGAGGGGGGGTGCGCATCTGGGCCCACACCAGTCCTGCAGCCGCCACCGCCTTGGCGGGGCTGGCAAAGCTCTCACTCCGGAAACTCGGACACTGTGCCTGACCAGGCACCTGCCTGGGGGGACAGACCGTGACAAGTGCTACATGGGTGGCACCTAGTGCTGTGGGAGGAAGGGGTGTGGACTGGGGTGAGGGTGTTGCAGCTGCTAAGGAGTCAGGAGGGTCTTGGGCTGGTGCGGGGACGCTCGGTGTGTCGTCCTCGTCCTAACTTGTTTTCCTGGCCCCCCAGCTGTATCCTCGGATCAAACCCCGACAGCGAACGCTCGCCTGAGCCTCCCACTGGAGCACCGCAGGCCGGCCGGCGCCCAGGAGCCCCTGAGCAGGCCCTGCCCCCGCTGGGGAGGCAGGGGCTGGCGGGCTCTCGGTGCTCACAGCAGCAGACAGCCGCACGACGGGAAGCCCTGCAGGCTCTGGGTGAGGCCGGGTCTCCACTGATGCCTCCGAGGACTGGGTCTCGCCAATCACTGTAAATCCAAATAAATGCCCAGCTTTCTAAACTGCCCCGCTGCCAGCAGAAGCCCTAGACTTAGCCCCGGTCGGTGGCCAATGACGACAAATGCCTTTGCTGACGCGCCCCACGGCCACCCTCGTGCTCCGCATCACTCGCCCAACGGCGAGACCATGCAGCTGCCGTGGGTCCCCCCCCGCGGGAGCCCTGCCGGCTGTCACTGCACGTCCCGGAACCCCACCATCCTGTCCCCTGCACACCCCAGCGTCCCCCTTCCATTACCGAAGGGGGCCTGCGGGGAAGCTCCTGTCCGGTGGTGGTCCTGGTGCAGGGCCCCACTTCCTGTTCCAGCCGCTGGTGCTATGCTGGACTTCCGGGTCCCTGGGCGTGAGAGCCCGTGAGACCAAGTGGCCTGCGGTCGGGAGCCTCAGCACAGCACCGCCCCCTCCCGTGCCCACAGCTGCCTTCTCCGCAGCCTCTTGCTGCCCAGGTGATTCTGAACCGCTCACGGGGCCAACGCTGTTCCAAGCGCGGGCAGACCCTGTGGCCCGGCGTTCGGGGTGGCACAGACGCGGGGGCTCCTGCTGCACGTCAGGAGGGGCTGCTGCGGGGCACGAGGGTGGGGCCCGGCCTCCCCAGTCTGGGCCAGCTGGGACGGAGTAACCTGTGTCCCCGCTCCGTACTTAGCGCAAGGAAGGCCCCTCGGCCGTTGGTTGCACGTACGGGCTTTGATACACCAGAAGTATTTTTGACGAGACCGCTCAAGACTACCCGGTGACATTGGAGGTGTTTTTCCTCTCACTCAAGTCCAGGCCTGTAGGCTGTACTTCCCACGTACGAGTCTGTACACTTAGTGTAAATGTGCGCGTGGAGCCCTTGCCGCAGTCGGCTCCCTTCAAGCACTGACTGCGCGCGGTGGTGAGGGTGGCAGCGCGCACCCGCCGGGGCGGCCCAGCCCCCACCGACGCCGTGAGTGCACAATAAACCGCTGTCTCCCACCGCGGCCTCCAGTCGTGTGTTCTGCAGCCGGCGCGGGGCCATTGCAGGGACATCCGTGGTCTAGACGCAGTGAGGCGAGGCCTGGTTTGTATTTTCAAAATAGGTTTTAATCAGGCTGTATATACAAACTGTTGTACAATTACTGTAATAAAGTGAATGGTAAGTGAAGAATACAAAACACAAAGCTTCCCCGCCGTGAAGTATCAAAGGTTGGTTCGTAGCCGAAGTAGTGCTGTGGGAACGAGCCCGTGGGCTGGGCCGGCGGCAGCACAGACCCCTGTGCCGCTGCCCAGACCGTCCCCGTGGAAGGGTTAATCAATGGGCCGAGGGGCCAGACCTGCTAGTGAACCTGGCACTGGTAAAAGCGTGGCGGAGACTACGCTAAACACGGTTCGGCAGCAGTGTGGCTGGGTCTCGCCCACCCCGGTTCAGTGTCAACGAGGAAGGACCGGATCTAAGCGGGGAGCTGTTGGGAGCGTTAACCGTCAGCGTACGTATTGCACTAGGTGAGCGAGCACGACTGTCTCCTCCAAAGCTGCGCTGTCTTCCCAGCACGCGGGGCGTCGGGGGCACGGGGAGTTGGCCCACGTGCAGTCACTGGTCCCGGGATTCGTAGAGGAGCTTGGCGGCCTGCGGGGTAACCAGAAACAGATGTGACTGGCCCTGGGCCCCCGCTGTGGGGGAGGCAGGGCTCGCCCTGGGGAAGGTGGGCCTGCTGGCAGCAGGGGGGTCCAGCCTCCTGCCCCCCGGGAGCCTCAGTACCTTGTGCATGGCCGCCAGCCACGCCATGGACTGCCTCCTGCTGGCGTTTGCGTCTTCCCCTGCGGTCAGCTTCAGCTGCGTCACGCCCTCTGACCCCGGTGTGGAGTACTGCAGGGACATGCCTGTGGCCCGAGTGTTGCCTCCTGAGGAAGGAAACGGGTAAACAGGCTCAGCTGCCACCAGCCTGCGTGTGGGGGCAGGGCCCGTGCTTGGGAGGCACCCAGTGACCATGAGCTCATCAGGCCTCCTGGTAGACGCCCAACACCAAGTTCACAGGATGGGAAAGGAAGTCTCCTGGCCTGGGGGCCCTGGGACAAACAACTCACGTTATGCCACCGAGAGCCAAGAGCAAGAGAGAAACGCGTCCGCGCCTCCTGGGCATGGGGTTCCTGCCACAGGGAAGGCTGAGAAGGCAGCTCTGGGCTCCAGCCACACCTGCCTGCACCCGGACAGGGGCCAGGCAGTCACCGCCACCTACACCGAGAACCAAAGGTGCAGCCGAGGGGCCTGACCATGCACGCAAGAGGCTTAGCACCACAGAAGCCGAAGTGCCACCACCCAGGTCACCAACCTGGGGGGCTGGCCGCCAACCCAGACACTCAGCTCCCACCAAGGTGCCACATGGGGGACGGGCCTGCTGGGCCCCGCTGGGGTCGGAGGGCAGTGACGGTCAGGAAAGCCTCGTGGAGAGCAGGCCTCACCGCACTGGCTTGGTGACAGGAGGACACTGTGAACAGGAGTCACCTCGCGGTGCCACAGACCAGCGGAGGGAGCGCGCTCTGGCTGAGGCCTGCCAACCCGAAGCCGCCGCAGCTGTGGAGTGCCGGCCCCCAGGGCCTGGAGGGCCTCCCGAACTCCCCGCCCCAGCCTCGCTGCCGCCTTCGGGTCAGGATGGTTTGTACCCAACTGGGCTCCGTGCAGAGGCCCCCATGGGCTGCCCCCCATGCGCTGCCCCCCAGTAAGGGTTATTGGCACATGGCTCCGTCTCCTCCCGCCGCTCCCACGCTTTGCAACAGCCTGGCCAGCAAAGCTGAACACGGTTACTGCCTGGCCGTCTTCAGCTCGGGGAGCTGTTTCTGCACCCCACCCCCACGGGGACACTGTGGTGGGGTTCACGGTTCTAGGAAAGCTTTCGGCAGAGCAGGGCTCACAGGGCTCCCTAAAGCGCCACAAGGGGTTGTGCGGCCCTGGAAGCCCCTGCCCAGGGTCCTGCCTGGAGAAGGGCAGAGGCTTCCGGAGGCCGACCAGGGTGGCCACCTGGCCGCCTCCCCGGCCTCAGACTCCAAGGAGGCAGGCAGAGGGCCACCTGGGCTGAGCCAGCCTCTGCATCAGGGCCTTCTTAACTGCCAGCCTGCACGGGCAGCTGAGGGGGCAGAGGTGCCGGAACGCCGGCCTGGCCGGCTGCCGCCTCCGGACAGCTGGGGAGCCCGGGAGGCCGCAGGCCTCCTGCAGGGGCGCGGCGGGCTGGCTTCAGGGCAGGAGCGTGCTGCGAGGGCCACCTACGCCCTGCTCCCCGCCTCCCCGGACTCGCTGCTCACAGACAGCTGCACGGAAGACGCTGCGAAACAGCGAGCGACACTCCCCCTTCGGTCAGTAAGACGACAGACGCGTCTTCCACTGGGGCCTTCCGTCTCACGTTGGTGCCCGCGTCTTGGCCCTGGTCCTCTCTCTCAAACCAACCCAAAGACGGGAGCCAGCGTTCCACGAGGCCCTTGGCGGGACCCCCCCCCCCCCGGCGGAAGCAGAGGAGGGGGTGCAGGGCCCACAGCATGCTGCAGAGTGAGGCTGACCTTCGGAGGGGGGCTGGCTCCCCGGGAGGCTGGTGTAAGTGGGGGTGTCTTGCTCTAGTCGGGAAGGCAGGCAGGCAGGAGAGAAGGACAGTCAAAGCCCATCAGAAAACAGGAAGCAAGACAGGTAAGTCCCGTGGGTTTCCAGTGGAAGGACGGCCACGGAGGCACGGAAGTTTAGTCGGAAGGATGCGCACTGGGCTCGGCGCTCTGGAAGCTGGCCAAGGGGAAGGCCAGGAACTCGGCTGGCACAGGCCCCTGACTGGTGCTGGGAGGCCCCCCAGCTACACTCCAGCCCCTTTGGCAGCCCCAGGGGTGCCAGCCGCACACGGGAGAGCCCCTGTAGGACCTGTGCGGGCGAACCTTCCTCCGTGCACACGTAAGGTCCCCCATCCACCTGGTGAGTTCCTAAAGCCACGTAGAGAGGCCAGCCCACCGAGGCCGACAGGCCGAGCGCCCGGCCCAGGGCAGGCCCGCTCACCTGCAGGTAGGGAGCCGTCCGCGAAGGCCTGCACACTCGAGATGTGTGTGATCTCGATCTCGTGGTGGCTGTCCCCGTCCAGCAGCAGAAACCTGTCGGACAGAGGCACCCACACGTTACCGACAGGCCCCAGGGGACAAGCTGCCGGGGCCAGGCGGACCCTGCCTCTTACCTCTGGTTGTTGGAGAGACGGCAAACCATTGTTTCGGGATTCTCTGAGTTTCCAAACGTTACCAGGAAGGCGGCTCCTGGGGCACAAACACAAGCATGAGAAGGCAGCTCCTTCCCCAGTCACCACTCCCGCCAGACGCACAGCGAGGGACGTGACAGCCGAGCTCCAGGACCCCTCGCTGGGGCGGCAGGGCCCTGCATCAGAGGCTCGCCTTGGAAGTGCCAGTCACCGTGTCCTTTGGAGAAAGGCGCGGGGGACGCCCTCCCAGAGGCCCGGGTCAGAGCGCCAACCTTCCGCCGTGCACGGCAGGAGCCGCCGGGCCAAGACCTGAGTGCAGGGCAGGCACACGCCCGCCCCACCGCCAGAGAAACCGCAGGGCAGGAAGGCCAGCTGCCCCAGGCCCCCGGACCCCATGCAGGCCTGCGGGGCCCCACACCCAGCACGGTGAGACCCACGTTTCAGGCCGCGTGTGCATCTGGAGAGGGGCGCTGGCTCCACACCTGTTCCTGCAGAGCCCAGGAGGCGGAGAGCGAGCCAGCCTTGTGGAGAGGTGGCCACAGACACCGCCAGCCGGGGCCTGCGTCACCGCTGCCCAGCCGGCCGCTTACCGCTCTGCAGCACCCTGAGCTGCTTGTCGTAGAACTCGGCCTCCTTGCGGGACACCAGGGCGCAGGCGGCGCACTGCCGCACGGGGTCCACGAAGCACATGCGCGGCAGCGCCACCTTCTGGCCGCAGCACTTGTCGCAGAAGCACTTCCCACAGCGACGGCAGTGGTGCTGGGGGGCGGGCGGGCGGGCAGGCAGGCAGCCAGTGAGTGGGGGCCACACGCACTTCTCCCCGGGGGCCCAGGGTCCTGCTGCTCCGGGCCGGGACGCCCACCTCTGCACGGCACCCCAGCTGTGCTCAAAGCAGGAGGCCCCCCAGGGCACTGACCCGGCCAGCGCCCGGCAGGGTCATGGGCGCACGGGCTGCCCTCTGGCTCCCGAGCTTAGGCAGGCAGCCCCGGGAAGAGCGGACGTCCATCTGGGCCCCTCCCGCCGATGGCCTAGGCTCACCTTTCTGGTGAGAAAGTCAAACTTGGCATCGCACTGCATACATCTTGGGCACTAGAAGAGAGGGGACACGCATCAGCACCCGCGCTGAGGATGCGGGCATTTGGGCCAGCAGCCCTGCTTGCGGTGGGCCCACGTTGGAGTCCGGTGGAGCCGGTGGGCAGGCCCTCCCTGCGGGCGGGCGTCTGGCAGTGCGACCTCGGCAGAAGGACGGCTGGCAGGCCTGGGCCTCGTCAGGCCTCGCCCCACAGCCCAGCAGCGGGCGCCCAGTCTGAGCTTTGCAAGACACCGCGACCCACGTCCTAGCCTCTTCCCTCTGCTCTTCAGCTGCTCAGTTCTGGACGTGGGCCGGGGTCTGGCCCTCCCGGCCCTCCCAGACCCGCCTGCAGCGCCCCCACCGGCCTCGGGCGCAGCGTGTCTGCTTACCTCGCTGCTGCTGCCGCCGGTGCCCAGCCCTGCCTGCCCCCCTTCAAGGCCGCAGTGCGACAAAGGAACACCCTCCCACTGGCTGGTTCCCGGTTCCCACTGGAGCGTCTCTTAGGTTCCTCAAAAATAAATGCCGTAAGTCATAAAAGTCAGTTTTTTTAAATACGTGGATTGACACATCTTTGCTGAAAGGAAAGACAGTTCTTTTTAAAGAGTAAAAGCGTGACTCTGAAAAACACAAAATGAGCCTCCGCTCCCGAGTAATCCTGAGGGGCCCACCAGGGTGTCGGAAACCCAGCTCCCGGGGACCGGGCAGAGCGGGCAGGTGTCTGCGTCACGGTCAGCCCTTCACAAGGCGCAGGCGTCACACGGCTCAGCGGGGGCAGACCCTGGAGACCCCGCATCCCAGGAACTCGGTGGGGACCTGAGGGTCCCCAGGACCCCCGCTGTGGCCTCTGGGCAGTAGCTCCTGGGCGGCCGAGGACTGCGGGGCTCCTCGGGACCTGAACTCACCTGCGATCTGAGACCACCCTTGAGTGTTCTGGGAAGTGTGCTTCCAAGAACCCCCTTTCCGCGGGACCTGGCTAAGACTCATATGCTAACACTCTGCCCCTCGGACAAGGCCCGGCAGACTCCCACTCCACGCCTGGCTGTGCTGAGTCCCCAAGCGCCCGACTCACCAGGCTCCAGTTAGCGCCTTCCTACATGCCCCTGAGCTGTGACCAGCTTGGCCCGAGATGCTGACCTGGCGACAACGCAGCCCCTGACCCGTTGTCGGGGCGCAGCACTGCACCCCCACTCGCTTTCCTCTGCCTGACCTTGGAGCCCTTGCAGGTCAGGGTGGCAGTGCCCCCTCCCCACAGCAGTGGGCACCCCCCGCCCCCCGCCCCTGCAAGGAGCCTGGGGAACGAAGTCCGCGCTGGCGTCTGGATGTGCTGTTTATTGGACCCACTTGCGCGCTCTTCCCCTGGCTCCGCACGGCCCTGTCGTCGTCGTGGGAGATGCCCAGGGTGAGGACAGGAAGAGAAGGGGTGCACAGCTGCGTGGGTGGGTTTTAAGGATCGCAGTGTTTTGGCTGCTGGTGACCAGTCCTCAGGGCACGTGTGCAGACAGTAGCCCCGTGGCCACTTTGATGGTGGTCCGTCTCACAGTCCCCGGAGCATTCCCAGGCTCCTTCCGCCCAGGCATGTGCCCCAACGGGGAATCGAACCAGGGACCTCCCTGCTCCAGAAGCGCCTGGGGGTGCAGACCACACAACCCTCGGGGCTCACACTGGAGAAGCGATCCCCAGTCCCTTCTGGTGCGGGAACACCTCAGGCGGAAAGCTGTTGAGACAGGACAGTAAGAAGCCGGGAAAATTCCTGGGCAGGTGAAACGGGGGAACAGACGAGAGAATTGAACACAGGCAAACAGCCCGAGCAACGGACAGCCAGCTGGGGAACCACAAGGCCTTATCTCCCCTGACCAAGCACACGGAGCGCAAGTGGTTTACGCCTCCCCTCCCAGCCACAGAACACACAGCCTCCCCGGCCGTGGACCACCGGTGTCTGGGAAGAGAGGAGTGCCGGCGCGCCGGAGCTGGACAGCCGGAACAAAGCTGCCTGACCCCCCGTCGGGCCCCCCCCTTACTCCCAGGAGAAGCGGCATGTCGTGCTCCCCCAGGAACTTTTCCTCCCAAATCCCCGAGTTTCCTCTGTAACTTGCTTCTGAAAGCTCAGGGGAGGGTGGGCGTCAAGGTTTTCCCTGAGAAGCTGCTACCTTCTCAGACTGCTGGCCTCTGAGATCAATAAAAGCGCAATTAGAATCTGGTCCCTGCCCTGGCTGGGGTGGCCCTGTGGATTGAGCGCTGGCCCGTGCGCCAGAGGGTCACGGGTTTGATTCCCGGTCAGGGCACATGTCTGAGGGTTGCAGGCCCGGCCCTCGGTGGGGGGCGCACGAGAGGCAGCCACACACTGATGTTTCCCTCTCTGTCTCCCTCCCTTCCCCTTTCTCTAAAAATAAAATCTTAAAAAAGAAAAAAAAAATTCGGTCCCTGTCTCGGCTTTTCCTCTGAGCGGTGACCGGCAGCAGGGGCCCTGTAGTCGGTTACCCTACAGTTTCACTATGGACTCATGCAGACACCCCCCCAAAATTCCCAGCACTTTCAGGGATGTCCCCATGGGCCCAAGCCAGTGACCTGGCCCAGGGTCAGGCACCCTGTGGCACGCCCGGCCCCGGACTGGCCGCGGAAGGCAGAGCCACGTGACAAACGGGGGAGCGAGCGCAAAGCTGACAGGGACGCTGGTCTGCGCCCCTCCGGCCACGTCCCACCTCACTCGGCGCCCAGTCCGCACCACCACAGACACCCGACTTCTCCCGAGGGGGCGTCTCCATGCGGGGTCACCTCCCCGCACACCTCGGCCCTGACGTCCCCCAAACACTGAAGAGGCAGAGCACGTCTGAGTGTGTGCAGACCGTGCCCCGCAGCCCCCACTCTGGAGGGGCACCCGCCATCCTTCCTTCAGACAGGGGAGTGAAACTTCTGTGGGGGAGGGGCGTGCCACACTGATGCAAGCATTTCAACCTCACAAACAGTTGCGCAAGAGTTCTCCAGACAGCCCGGGCAGCACTCCAGCCACGCCCCACCCCAGCACCGACTTCCACCAGGAAGGCAGGGACCAGGCAGGGCAGGCGCAGGGAGCGCGCGGGGTCAGAGCTGGGACCCTCGCCCCGGGGACCTGGCTTCTGCAGAAACCAGGCTGGCCCGGCCGCACTACCACACAGCTGCAAGGCTGCGCTGCACGGCCGGCCAGCGGGAGAGAGCCGTGTCTGGAGAGGCTCCTGGGGGCTGGGGGGTGGGAAGGCGCCGACACACACTGGCCTGGCCCGCAGGACACGCCCCGGTGACGCCCATCTGTCCCTGCTGAGGTCGCAGCCCCTCCCCCACGGGGGAAGAGACTGGTTGGCCTCCATCTGCACAGTCACTCACCGGCCTCCGCCCAAGGCACTTCGTGGTATTTTGATGTCCAGATAAGTGACATCTGCCCGCTCCCTCCCTGTCAGGCTGTCAGGTGAACTCTGGGATGCATACTCATGAAAACAGGGTCACGTTTGCCATTTTTCCCTTCGATTCTCCTTCACCAGCGCGAACCAGGGAGGCACGCGAGGAAAGGCGCATTCTGTGAGTTCAGAGCACAGGTGCCAGGGGCAGAAACGCAGGAAAGAAAGGGCACGCCAGGGTGACCAGAAAGCCAGTGGCCTGGCTGGCTCAGCGATCACCCACTCCCCATCATCACCCTGGTGGCCTGGGGTCGCTCCCATCCTCCCTGTGCGCTGGCCTCTCAACTCTCAAAGCAGCAAGTGCCACCTACTGCCAGGGCTCCAGGCAGCAAGAGGGGGAGGGAGGTGACCTGAGGAGGCCCTGCCCCCACCAGCTGCCCCCACTTCACCGCCCGCTGCTTTAAAAGCACCTGATTCCATTCCTCTGCGGAAAGCAGGCCGCCGTGGCGGACTCTCACGGAGAGGGCTCCGCCCTCTGACGGTTTCACTCACGTGTGGGTTGATAAACACAAAGCAACGCGCAAAGACGCACACGCAGAACTGCCCGATATGAGCAGAAGCGCGGGTGCCAGATGGGGGTGGGTGCGGCCAGAGAGCGTAGAGGGAGTCGAATTCACGTGAGGACGCGGGAAGGGGACTAGACTTTGGAGGTGAGCGCGCAGTGGCTTCCAAGTCCTCTTACAGAGCTGTACCCCCAGAATGTATACAGCGTTCTCAATCGATGTTACCCCAACACGTTTAACTTGAAAAAGTCAAGGCACTTTGATGTCTCTTAGTCACATCTGATTTACAGGAGCGCGTGCGGTCCTTCTGCCCGCAACCTTCTGCCCAGCTTCGTCGCTGGCAGATGACCGGCAGATGAGCTGGAGTCTGAACCCCTGGCGCCGCACCAAAGGGCCTTCGGAAGGTGCCGCACCCACCCGCCAGCAGGGCAGCTCCGGCCTCCCCGCCCAAAGCCCTGCAGCCGCCGCGCTCCCGCCCCGCCGAGCAGGCGCAGCTGCCCGGTCACGACGCGCTCCTGCTCCTCAGCTGGAGACTGGGCGCAAACGTCCCTCGCGCCCCGCGCCCGCCGGAGAAATAATTCGGGGCTCCACTCCCCGGGAGTAGGGGGCTGCAACTCGGCTTCCATCGTCCCACCCCAGCAGCTCAACCGACGTCGTGGAATTCACAGATGACCGACCTCCAGTGGGCAAAGCCCAGGACACGTCATGAAAGGAGGGCCGTGCGAGGGACTCCGAAACTTGGCGGCGGGGTCAGGGGGGAAGGGGACTCTGAACGTGCCGAGAGAGGGAACCAGGCAGAAGGCGGAGTGCCCAAGGCCCGATGAGGAGTGGAGCGCACGGTCAGCGGAGCCCACGGGCGCGAGGCAGGGTGCCCGAGGGCGGCCCCGAGGGAACAGGGAGGGCGGCAGGAGCCAGAGGAGGGGCGTCGGGGAGGCCGGGTGGGCACGGGGAGCGTTTGAGGTGTGCGGACTGGGATCCGAGGTGAGGACTGGGGCGCCGGGGCGTGGACGGGGGTCAGGGCGCGGACGGGGTTCCGAGGCGCGGACTCGGGTCCAGCGTGCTGACCCGGGTCTGGGGCGCTCAGACGCGGACAGGGGGGCTGGCGGGCGGCCGTGACCTACCTCCTTGTCCGGGACCCACGGCGGCTCCTCCAGGCCGAACGGGCTGCCGAAGGCGCGGTGCTCGGGCACCATGCGCAGGCCACTGGGCGAACGCACCAGCTTCTTGGCGTCGCGGCGGGCGGCCACCTCGGAGGACATGACGCCGCCGCAGCGCTCGCCCACCGCTCTCACTCGGCCCTCGCCCCTCCAATAGTCCCGCCCCCGCCGCGTGGCTGACAGCGCCAGCTTCCAATAGGCACGTTCGTACTGAAGCTCAGACCAATGGGAGTCCTGGATCCGCCCTGTCGTTGCGCTCTCCAATCTGCGCAAGGACACCTCCCCTGCCACCCTATGGTCAGTCACCAATCCTCAGCGAGGGCCGGCCCAGGCACGCTCCGCCTCTGCCCAGGTTATTGAGACTTTGGATTGGTCAGTCCGACTTTGACGTAACGATACTTCCTCTCTGATTGGAGTACCCTGCGCGGGGCGCTTGGCGCTCATTGGAAGAGGAGGCTGTGAGGCGGGACGGCGCGAGTCTTGGAACGCGCGCCAGGTGGGAGCTGTGGCCAGCGGGACCGAGGTGGGCCGCGGCTCGGGGGGGCGGGGGGCAAGGCCCGGCGAAGGGCAGAGGGACAGCTGGGCACCGGCCCAGGGGGGCCCCGGCGGTGGGAAGGAGCCGGGGCTGGCGCGGCAGGACTCGTGAGCGGGGAGAAGGCTGTTGTCGGGGCTGTCACCCCGCAAGGGTGAAGGAAGCCGCCCGCCGCAGCCCCAATCTGGCCAGGACTGCAGCCCAGAGGCCGCCGGGGGCAGGTGCTCCCGGACCGTGCGAGGTCAGGGTGTTTTAGAGGAGACAGGGCGGGGTCAAGGTGGTGGGTGGACAACCGCGGAGACCGGCTGCGCCGTGGGAAGGGCAGGTGTGTGGTGGGAAGGTGGGCGCGCAGCGCTGCGCGGCCCGTCCCGACGGCCCAGGATAAGGGGAGCCTCTGGGGAAGGGGCGTGCTCAGAGCTACGGGGCAGGATGGATGGGGGACTGAAGGAGAAGGGAGAGGACGGACGGGGTGGCCACCCAGGTCACCGGTGAAAGCGCCCTCCCAGCAGCCGCAGGGTGAAGGAGAGCCCCCACCCCTGCCCCCGCTCCCTCGCGCCAGTCTGGAGAGGGGGCCGCTCCCAGCAGGGCTGCACACCCTGGGGCAGGGCGGCCTCTGGATGGCTAGGTTTTGCCGAGTGTGGGATGAGCAGCCCCGCTGGATCGCTCACGAGCAGGCCAGGAAAGCTGGGGGCAGGCCGACACTGGTCACGCGCTTGGGACAGGCAGCCCTGCCCTGAACAGCCAACCCCGGAGTTCCCCGTCCCCCTGCTTCAGATGGAACATGGGGCCAGCCTGCTGGCGGGGAAATGCCCTGGCTGGAGCTCTGGAGCCTTGTGCCCCGGCAGGAGGCCGGCACTGAGCCCCAGCTTCCTCCTGCCCTGTAGCTGCCTCCCAGGTGTCAGACCACGCGGCCCCAGCTCTTGCTGTGGGTCCTGGGCATGGCCATCCTTCCCCGGCCAGCTCTGTGCCTCCCTGACTGGGCTATGTGTGGGGGGGGGGGGCGGTCCTCAAAGTTTCAAAATCCAACCTGATGTCTAACTCAGTGCGGCAGCACAGACTGTGGCCGCCCCACCCTCGGTGCTGGGACCCGGTGAGCCAGCCGGAGCCCTCCCCACCTTCGGCCTGAGTGGTGCTGGCCTTGGTGTCCGCACATGTCCTGCCGTCTGGGGGGCCTCGAGAGGAAGAGAGAGAGGCTTGCAGGAGGGCCCCCGGGTGACCCCGAGCTGAGTGTGCCGCAGTGCACAGGCTGCGCTCCCTTCCCTGGGAGGTGGCCAGCCGCAGTCTGCGTGGTCCTGCTTGGCAGTGTGGAGGTCCTGAGCCCCCGAGTGTCCTCTGGGGTCCCAAACGCACTCTCTCCAGGTTCCCCATGGGGACACGTGGGGGGGAAGTTAAAGGGGACGCTCAGAGGCACTGCACCTGAGCCCAGTGCCACGGATCTGCGCCCCTCGGCCCCATGGGGCAGGGGGCCGGGGTCTCTCCCAGCCTTCAGGGCCTGGGCTGGGCCCGAGGTCTCTGACCCCAGACAGCGGCCCTGACGGACGCGTCGCAGCAGCCTTACCCCGGGGTGTCCCCGCAGAGCGAAGGGGACACGCCCCGCGCGCCGCCCTGGCGGTCGGAGTCGACAGCAAGTGCAGTGGAATTTGTGTCCCTGGAAGTCATCCATTTTTGTGATCAGCCCCCGAGGAGATGGATTTGGATCACTTGGAGCTGAACCCCAGAATCATCGCTGCGATTAGGAAAGGTACCCTCGTCGGGGTCGGGGTCGGGGTCAAGTGCACGGGTGGGCGTGCAGGGGTGGCTGGAGCAAGTGTGCAGTCGAGAGTTTGTACGTCTGCTCTTGCGTCATCACTCATCATCATCCTGCTCGTTTGTGTTACAAGGGCAAACCTGCCTTTGCCCACCCGCGTGTGAACTTGGTGTGAACAGGCACCTCGGCGGCCCTGGCCCTCCCCTCCGCACACTCTTCCCAGGGGGCTGCGCCCCCGGCCAGCGCTCTTCTGTCCATGAGTCTGCGTTGACCCGAGCCCAAAGCTAGCTTGATCACTCGCCTCTGAGTGACCAGACCCTTGGGACACATCACCCTGAAGCCCTCCCCAACCTGCGGGTGCCTGACACCGACACCCGCACAGTTTCCCCGTCCACTCCACCAGCCATCCCTGCCATCCGCCACGCCCACGGCCGTGCTGGCCGGCCGGCACAGTGGGTGTTTGTGTGGATCGGGCAGCTTTCCTTCCGGCACCCCCTCCCTCTGGTGTGGTTTCCTGGCGGTGACTGGGTGGCGGCCGTGGCTGGGGGGGGGGCAGCCCCCAGGCCCTTCCCTCTGGTCTTCACCACCACACAGTGACACAGTGTCCAGGACCTGGGCGTGGAGAGCAGGGGCATCCGGCTCCTGTGGCCGGGTCCCCAGAATCAGACACACCGCCCCTCCAGCCCCTGCTGTGGAGCCCCGTGCCGCTCCCCAGTCTGGTCCGCCCCGTGACGCGTCTGTGTGATTGCAGCCAAACTGAGATCCTCGGAGGAGGTGCTGCGCTTCTCCGGACCAGACCTGCAGAGGCTGACCGGCCTCCCCGGCCCGGACGTGCAGCAGGTGCTGAGGACCGTCTCTGCACGCCTGCGGGGAACCAGCATCCTCACAGGTGGGCGGGGCAGCTGCGCTGTGCCCAGGGCCCCCGGGGCTGCCGCGTGGGACCTCCTCCCTGTCACCACAGCCCACCTCCAGGGGGGGCCACGGGCACAGTGGACCGGGCCCTCACTCCAGGGGTCAGTTTTGGGGCCAGAGGAGCAGGGTCAAGGCCACGGCGTGCAGGGAGCAGGAGTGGGTGGGCCATCGGGCAGAGCCCGGCAGCGGGGAGGGTCCTGGCAGCGACCACCCCGTTGCCCCCTGGCTCCCTGCCCACATGCAGGCCCAGCGCAGGGCAGGGAGCCAGGTCTGATGCTGCGCCCTCCCCAGCACTCGACCTGCACCTGCAGAGGGACCGCTTCCCGGAGCAGCACCAGCGCCTGAGCCTGGGCTGCCCGGTGCTGGACAGGCTCCTGGGCGGCGGGCTGCCCCTGGATGGCATCACGGAGCTGGCGGGCCGCAGCTCGGCGGGGAAGACCCAGCTGGCGCTGCAGCTCTGCCTGGCGGTACAGTTCCCGCAGCAGTACGGAGGCCTGGGGGCCGGTGAGTGGCCGCCCCTTTGGCGGAGGTGGGAGGGCCATCCAGTCCGGGCGGCTTTCTGGGTCACGGGTGCGTTCTTGGCCGCTGCGCATCGGGGCTGGGACCAAGGGCTGGCCAGCTCCTGTTGGCAGCTCTGTCTTCACATGGCTCCGAGACCCCTCCCTGGGGAGCGTGGCCTGCCCCTGCCCCACGTGGAACCCGAGGTCCCCGGGCTGGGGGCTGGCCTGCACCCCCGCACCCTTACCACACAGGCGGCCGCTCGCCCGCGGCCTGCAGGCTGGCTGGCCTGGAGGCAGAAACCCGGGGCGAAGGGCCCGACTTCTTCCTTGCGGGGAGGGGGCGTGGGCCCAGAACCGGGTCTATGGGGCGAGCCATAGACCCGGCACCTGCCGGGCACTCCAGCCACATGGCTTTCGTGTGGGGCCTCCTGACCAAGGAGGGCCTGGGGGGTGGGCACCTGGCACCCTCTGCAGTGCCGCCCATGCCTGCCTGGTGCCCGGGGGGCGGGGGGTGGACGCTGAGAGCTGTCCGTTCACCCCGCCGAGGAGGTGCCATGAGCCTGGCCAGGCGGCTCACGCAGTTGGAGTGTTGTCCCGCAAACCAAACGGTTGCAGGTTCAGTCCCCGATCAGGGTGCGGACGGGAGGCAGCCAGTCCGTGTCTCTCTGCCCTCCTGTCTCTATAAAAGCAACGAAAAAATGTCCTCGGTGAGGATTAAAAAGAAATTGAGCTCCCAGGAGACGAGCTTTGAGCCTGTCTTCTCCGGAGGTCTGACCCTCTGCCCGTTGCCAAGCCTGGGCGCTCTGTCCCCACGGCCGAGCCGAGGCGGGTGGGACGCGGAGACTGGACCCACGCCAGGGGCCTGCTCGGCGCTCACTCCCCGCGGGAGTCCCTCCATCTTCTCGGTGGGACCCTTGGAGGCACAAGTGTCCATGTGGAGGCCACCAGTCGACCCACCCATGTCGCTGCCACGTCTCAGGCCCACAGCCCGACCCGGGCCGCGGGCCTGCGTGGCGCACAGCTCCAGGCCTCGGGCTGGCGCCGGCCACGCCAAGACTCACAGCGACGGCCCCGGGGCCTCAGCTGCTGGTGCTGCCTGCGTTTTGGTTCTACGGCTTTTCCGGTCGTGGCCCAGGTGGTGTCGCCTGGGGCTGAGCCCTGTGGCAGGGGCGGGGGGTGGCACGAGGGAGCAGGGCCGAGGGCACCCCAAGGGGCAGTCTCCAAAGGCCCTGGGCCCTGCGGCTCCCCAGGGGCCGTGTACGTCTGCACGGAGGACGCCTTCCCTAGCAAGCGGCTGCAGCAGCTGATCGCCCTGCTCCCGCGCCTGCGGACGGACGCGCCGGCGGACTTGGTGGGCAGGCTGCCCTTTGGGGACCACGTCTTCATCGAGCACGTGGCCACCGTGGTGAGTGTCCCAGGGTGACGTGGCTCGCTGCCTGGACGTGACCCGGGCTGCACCGGGCGCCCCGGACGTCCTCCGTCGACCCTGCACGCAGGGACGGCGAGTGGACAGGCCCCGAGGGGGCATGGGAGGCTGGCCCTGACCGGAAGCGGGCGTGGGGACGGTGTCTCCACGGCCTGAAGAGCTGTTGCAAAAAGAACATCATGTAAAGGCATATAAACTTTTAATTTAAAAAAAATTTACAGTAAAATACATCACCGCACGCAAGGAGGGAACAGGGACCGGAGGCTGCACCCGCCCTGCCGCCTCCGGGCCCCCGAGCAGCGTGGTGGTCAGCGGGACAGTGTGGCCGGGGCAGGACCCCGGGAGGCCGAGGGGCGGGGTGAGCGCTGTGGCGCCCGCACTCCAGGGCCCTCGGCCTCGGCAGCTGGGCCCTGGCTGTCACGGGGCCGGCTGTGGCCTCACGGCAGCAGCGTGGTCCTGCGTCCTCTGGGTGCTGCAGCTTCACTGCGGGAGAAGGCGGCGGGTCAGGGTCAGGCCACCAAGACCCGGGGGCCTTTCTATGCTTTGCCCTGGACCCAGCTCCAGGGGAGCGGGTCTCCCCCTCCCCCCAGGCGTCTACCTGGATGCCAGGGGCCGACCTCCCGGCTGGGCCCCTTGGTGCCCCGGCCCCGCCTGCCCACCCGTCCCCGGTGCCCAGAGCCGCCCGCGGGGCCGGGGAGCAGCACTCACGTTGACGGCGTCCTCCAGCCCACCACCGCCGCCGCCGTCCTGCCCCAGGGGCTCTCCCGCACACGCCCTGGGGACGGAGCACAGGGCGCGGTTGCACTTCGGGACGAGGAGCCCCACGGGACAGCTCGTAGCAGATCTGATGGGGCAGCCAGTGTTCGCCGCCCCCTCCCAAGACCCTGGGAGGACAGGGCCTTGCAGGGTGGGCGGGGCCAGCTCAGGGCACCTGCGGGCCCCATCCTGGCCCTGCGCCTGTCCCACCGAGCCCCCTGGCCACAGCCTGGGGCCTCATGTCCCAGGCGGGGCTGGGTGCGGGACTGACCGGGACCCCAGCCCTGCTGCCTCCCTCCTGCCTCTGCCAGGTGCAGGGCCAACCCGGGTGCAACCAACAGGGGCCAAGCTCAGGGGGCGGCCGCAGGCCCAGGGGGTCAGAACCAGGCGTGAGGCCACGGAGGCCCCACTGAGGCCCTGAGGGGAGGAAGGGGCCCCCACTGGGACTTGGGACATAGGACGGGGGGAACATGAGGGGTCCCTAGCACGCGGGGGAGGGGAGGTGTGGGCAGGGCAGGTGGTGACAGCCCCGCCCCTGGGGTTGCAGGACATGCTGCTGGAGTGTGTGCGCAAGAAGGTGCCCGCGCTGCTGTCTCGGGGCACGGCCCGCCTGGTGGTCATCGACTCCGTGGCAGCCCCGTTTCGCTGTGAGTTTGACAAGCCGGCCTCAGCATGCCGGGCCCAGGCGCTGCAGGCGCTGGGGGCCATGCTGCGCGGGCTCAGCCAGGCCTTCCGGAGCCCGGTGCTCTGCATCAACCAGGTGAGCCACCCCCCTCGCCTGCACAGCACCCCCCCCCCCAGTGCGAAGCTCTGCCACTGACCCTCATCTGACCTCCAGGTGACAGAGGCCGTGGAGGAGGACGCAGCACTGGGGTGAGCAGGGCCCTGGGCCGGGTGGGGGTGGGCCCCAGGCCCGGTGCTGGGGGTGACATGCGTCTCCCCTCAGGGCCCCTGGGGAGCGCCTGGCTCCGGCCCTGGGCATTGCCTGGGCCAACCAGCTGCTCCTGAGACTGATGGCCGACCGGTGCCGACCAGAGGAAACCGGGCTGGGCCCACCCACCCGCACCCTCAGGGTGGTCTTCGCCCCCCACCTGCCCGCCTGGTCCTGTTCCTATACCGTCAACCCCGAGGGTGTGCGAGGGACACCCGGGACCCAGTCCGGCTGACGCCAAGAAAGCCCGTCTCACAGAGCCCGCCCCGCACCAGGGCTCTGGGGTTCACCACGACGCCCCGGGGTGCCGGCTTGGACTTGTCCCCACCGCTGTGTCTGGGAGCCCCGCACCCCCCCTCCCCACGGTCCAGCCCAGCCCCGGGGAGAGCTCCTCGCACTCGGGGTGTCTCCGGCCCCTCCCGCCGCCAGCGCGGGCGTGTGGGAGGCTGGCTGGCCGCTGACAGGACCCGTTATGGGCCCATGAGCACCACCCCACAGCGCCTCTCCAGGCCTGGCCTGGCCTTGGCCGTCGGGGCGTCCGCCCTGATGGGGACGTGGCAGGGCCACCTGCTGGAGCTTTTCTCTGGATCAGAACAGACCCCCCGTCAGCACGGGCCTTGCTGCACCTGGGCCCCCGCTCAGTGGAGGCGGAGCCTCTGCTCACAGGGACCACAGGCCCAGCGCAGAGGGCGGAGCCTCTGCGTGTGGGTGGAGCCACCTGTCTTCACGCCTGTCCCCCCCCCATCCCTACCTGGACCTCCCGTGATGCCTGGGGGGGGGTTGAGGAGAGGTGCCCACAGACACAGTCTGCACAGCAGTGGCCCCTGGACCGTCCACGGGTGACCTGCCCTTGGCCCATGGAGACAGGCTGGGCCCTCCCAGCCCCCAGAGCATTGGAGGCACCGGAGAGCCCGGGACTGGGCCGCCCTCCTCCCGTGGGGGCCCAGCCAGCCCTGGGGGACGGGACGCACATCTCTGTCGGGCCAGCAGCAGGTGACCCATTCGCAGCCCATCCCACTTCCAACGTGGCCGCGACCTTGAAGAGGGGGGACTGCTGTGTGAGCCGGGACAGGGTGCAGCACCAGGGCGCCTTGCTGCGGAAGGATGGGGGCTGTGTGACAGGCAACAGGACACTTTATTTTTGTAATTAAACATCAACAATTCCAAGTGGCTTCCAAATCCAGTCAACACACGATAAACACCTGCAGCTGCAACACCACGGACATCTGACAGATGACCCGACGCTCAGCCCCTGGCCACCCTCACGCCCGACTGCCCACCCTACCAAGGGTCAGCGCCGTGCCATGGAAGCTGCCTTCCCATCACACTTGGGACACCTTCGGAACAGTGTGTGTGTGGGCGTGCCGTGTTGCCTGGGTGCAGGGATGGCGCTGTCAGCCCGGTCAGGCTCGCTGGGCCCACGTGGCCCTGCCCCCAAGTGCGGACACGGCACCGCGCGAGGCAGCCAGGGACATGGCCTGTGCACGCCGCTCTGACCCGCCCGTCCGCAGGGACGTGGCGTTTCACTGGAACCGCTGCTCCCAGCAGCTCCTTGATTCCAGAAAAGAACCATCTGCACCCCTCCAGCCCCGCAAGGACCACAGGCTAAGGAGCCCACCTCCCAGGCTGGCCCCCTGCCTTGGCGAGGGTGGACCCTCCACTGCGGGGAGTCCCCCCCCCAGGGACTCGGACCAGCAGCCTGGCCCCTGCGGGGTCCCCTCACCGGCAGAGGAAAGCGCTGAGCAGGTGCAGACAGACCAGAAAGCAGCTGAGAGCGGTCCTTCTGCTTCCAGACCAATTCCAAACTCAAGCTGCCGACACCCATGCGGCCCCAAACGCGGAAGCTGTTGCGACCAGCTTCGCACCCTCTAGCCTCTCCCCCCAAACACCGGCACAGCCTGCAAAGGCACTGCGCCCCCAAGGGGCCCTGTGAGGGGTCCTGCACCATCCAGGCTGCCAGCCCCCGAGTTCGGTTCTGCTCCGAGCCCCACCCCCAAGGCAGTGGTCCCCAGGGAAGCAGCGGGGGTCAGAGGCGCCGAGCCAGGGTCGAGGCTGTGGAGAAGCAAACCCATGCGGAGCGAAGGAGGCCCAGGGACCGCTCCCGGCCACCGCCCGACCGCGGTGGGACGCAGCGCCAGGCAACACCGCCCTGCCCCGGTGACCTTCAGAGCCGCCGGGTCCCGCAGGGGCTGGGTTCTCTGACAAGGGTGTCCCACTGCCCTCGGAGCTCTGCTGCGACCTGGAAGTCAGCCCTCACCCACCCAAACCTGCCGAGCTGCACTGGGGTCAGGGCCACGCAGCAGCGCGGCCGGGGGAGGTGGGCAGCAGAGGGGGCCGTGAACCGAGGCCAGCCCCCGAGGGAACACAGTGCACTGCCAGCTGGAAGCAACCCGCACCCCAGGGGGGCCCTTAGGCTGGAGGGAACTTCTACAGGGAGTTTCAGGCTCAGCCTTGCTGTGACACACCTCCAGGTCCACACTCGGGCTCCGGGGCACCTCAGAGTGAACCTCGGGGGGTTCCTGGCGCCCACCGTGAGCCGCCCACCCCCACTCAGTGCTGTGCGTGTGGAAACCCCGAGGGATAAACAAGCTGGGCCTCCACGGGGACGCGCCGTGTCCTTGCCTCAATAAACTTACTTCCACCGGCAGCCCTTCGCGAGGACACCAGGGTTTCAGAGCCCCGAGTCTGAAGAGGGGGCTCCCCATGCTGCAGGCGGGGACGTGCCCCGTGCACACACCCCAGAGGTCACCGGAATCAGTCACTCTGCCATTTGTTTAGCATTTCCTTCACCCACGGGCTGGGCTTGCAGACCCGGTGAGGGGGGAGGGCAGCCCTCAGGGCTGGTCTGAGGACACTCCTGCCAGGTCTGCCTGTGCTGCTCAGCCCGACGGGAAGAGCTTTTTGGAATCGAAGCGTGCACCTCCACAGGCGTGGCACGCGGACAGGGGCCCAAGGTGGACGTGGGGGCCCAGGGGCAGGGTGGCGGCTGGGCCCCACAGAGCAGCAGGCACGGGGTGCGCAGGGGCCTGCCCGTGCCACCCCTCCCCTCTGCACTCAGTGACTCTGCCCCAGGCCACTGGGTGCTCACTGTCCAAGGGTGGAGTTGAAGGTCCCAGAGGCCTGTCTACAGCCTATCGAGCATCGCGTTAGTGATGCTGAGCTTAAGCCGGGCTTCAGAGACCTACGGAAAGTGCGCAGGTCTGGGAGCAGCGGCCGAGTCCGAGCTGAAGCCACTGCCAGGCCCCGTGGGCGCCCTGCGCCGCCGCGCCTGGTGGGTTTCACGGTCGTGCGTGGGCAGCGCTCGGTCACGAGGACCGGGCAGGCCTCTGAAGGTGGAGGGCGCCTCCCGGAGAAGGGAGCAAGCAGGACCTCCTCTCGGGGCGCAGGGGCCCGGCAGGGCCGGGGCCCGGGGCCCGTCTAGCTGGGCCTCGGCCCACAGCGGGCCAGGTCCGTGTGGCTGGCGCTCACAGCTCTCGAGTCCGCTAGACGGCTATTTCGTTCCTGCACGAGAAAACAGACGGTAAAATGGGTGACCAGCACGCCTGGTGACACGCGTCCCAAGGGGTCCGGCTCCCAGCGACAGTGGGAGGCGCCCGGTGCCCAGGTGCAAAAGCCGAGCCCCAGGAGGGCCGGGCCGTGTCCACCACAGACCCTGAGACAGCACTGCCCCCACGGTCAGCGGGGACACCCTGCAGCTCCCACTGCAAGGCCTGTCACTCCGGTGAATGTCAGTGCGTTGGCTGAATGGGGACAACTGGGGAAGCGCTGGCTCAGCAGGGGCCCGGGGGCGGGGAGCTGGTCAGCAGCCCAAGAGCAGCGTCGACACCCCGGACGTTCCCGGGGGTGCTCAGCTTGCTGGGGACATGGCGCCAGGCGCTAGGGGGCCTGACTGCGCCCACCGGTCACTCCAGACATCAACAAAAACGACAGAAAATAAAAAGGCCGTTTCCAATGGTGCACACAGGCCCACGGCCTTCGGTGGGAGGCAGGCAGAGTGCTCAGGCTGCAGGGCCAGAGCGACGGCCTGTCGGCCCCTCAGTGGCGTTGTGAATGGTTTTAAACCCTGAACAGCAGCTGGACTAGACAGTAATCAGTCGTAAACTCGTTAGAGACCGAGATTAACAAACTAACAGCACAGATCAATAACTGGCCAAGTTGGGCATCTGTCAGAACGGTTCTCTTTAAGCAGGTCGGTCGGACCAGTTCTCGAGGTCACCGGTGGCTATCCCGAGAACGCGGACGCCGTAAACATCCCCATGGCCCCCGGCCAGGTCGCACAGACTAACGTCCCCGCGGTGCCCGAGAGGAGGACGCGTGGGCCGTGGGCCGCTGGCCGGGGGAGCGGGGGCGGGAGGGGCCGGGCTCCTTACTTGGAAGTGGTCTCCGGCTGCCTTGCCACCCACGTTTAGGACATTCAGGGAGCTGGCACGCTTCATGCTGCGACCAGGACGTGGACATGCAAGGACAAACGTCAGCACACGGTCAGCCGGGAGCAGGGACACAGCAAAGCCACCCGAGGCCTGCGGCCCTGCCTCCTCTCGCTGGGGTGCAACCCCGCCCCGGTCCTGGCTGCGGACGCCCGGACTGGGCGCAGCGCCCAGCAGGAAGAGCGGTCTCCGTGCTCTGGCCAAGTGGCCATCCCGAGACCCCACAGGCGCGCCCTGTGTCTCGAGGGCTCACTGCCTGAATCCCACCCCCCAGGGGCCGAGAGGCTCCGCAGCGCTGGGTCCCCGGGGGGTTTCGGGACGGGCCTCCAGGCCTGGTGGGGGGCGTGCCCCCCCGAGCAAGCCTTGTAAGGACGCACACTGGAGACTCGCTGACGAGACCGAGCGTGTGAATATGTGCCCTGTCCGTGTGTGCTCTTCCACATTGAAAGTAGGAAAGAACATTTTTTCATTAACAAATTCTGAAGTTATTCTCTGCTTATAAATCAAAACTTGAAACAGATTTCACGACTTTACACTTAAATACAGTGATTCATAGATATAATTTTTCCCCCACTGCCACCTTCGAAACAGTAACGAAATACCACGCAAATTACCCACAACCTGAACCTGAACTGCAGACAACCGGTCGTGAACTGCCCGCCACCCCCACCGCGCGGCGGGACAGAAAGCCCCGCAGCTCTTCCAGCTCACCAAACCGAACGGGGCCGGGGACCCTGCTGACAGCGGCCCCGCGGTCCTGGGTCCCAGCTGGCTGCAGCACGGGCAGCGACCTGCGGGGCTGCAGCTGCGTGGCCGGGGCGACGGCTGAAGGGCTAGCACGACCGGACCGAGGCAGATGGTCAGAACCAGGGCGCGCACGGCCGCATGTCCACAGCGCCACGCGCACGGCCGGGCCCGCAGCAGACACGGAGCTCTCACGGGACGAACTACACCAGAGGCGAGGAAATTCACCCCCGAGTAAAACGCGCTCCCTGAACGTCCCATCGACGAAAGGCGCCCGAGGCGCCAGACCCGGCACTGCCAGCTGTGACGCCCGTCCGCACCCCGGGGCACCGAGGGGCAGCCACGCCCACGCCCAGTCCCAGGGCCGGTCACACCTCTGCTCTCCGCGCCTCCGGCTCCCACCATTCAGCTCTCAACCAAGTTGTTCCTGGAAAAGCACGTCCGGCTGTCGAGCAAAACTCCGGTTCCCAAGCCCACAGCCTCTCGAGCTGACACCCGTGCGTGGCTGCGCTCCCGATGGGAAGTGGGACCCCGTTTCCAGCCACATCGCTTCTCGCACAGCCTTCCCGAGAGACGGAGGTCTGAGAGCCGAGGTCCCGCAGTGTGCGCCGGCGTCTGGGATCACCCTACGCTCCATCGGCCGGTGAGCTCTTCCCAAGGAAGCTGCACACCCTTCCTCCTCAAACCCCTGTTCCCTATAGGACAGAAGGACGGACTCCTGCCCCGTCCTCCCCCACGCTCCCGGTCGCACCCACGTCCTTCGAAGCCCGAGGTGCTGGAGCCTCGAGTGGCGTCTGACTCGCTGGGGTCACGCCCACCCTGCGCCGAGGGGCCAGGGCCCAGCAGCACCCACGTCACAAACACCCAGGACACATGCTGGACTCCGAAAGCCACTGGGTCAGTGAATGCCAACCGTCCCTCCCACCTGCAAAGATTACTCCCCCGCACGACGAATTTTACGAGACGAAGTTTCTAAATTCGCTTAGTTTTAAAGAGTTCGTTAAGGTGCCGTCTCAAGCGAGACCACGCGGGAAGACGCTACGTCAGGCGGTGGGCCGGCTTCACCTCACGCCAGGTCAGGCTGAGCCCACACAGCGCCGTGTCCCGGGAGAGACGCGGCAGGAAGGGGAGGGGACTCCGCACCCGGTCACCAGGGCGAAGGCCCAGCGACAAGACACCCGGACAGAGGTGGGCTCTGCGGGAAAAACCTTCGGAACAGGCACAACTCGGGACGGCGCCGCGGCCGCCCAGGAGTGGAACCTCGGCGAGCCCTGAAAACCCACGGGGTCCTGGTCGGGGCTCCTGGTCGGGGCTCAGGGACCCGCTTCCTCTCTCCAAACCCGGACCGACCTGCTGCGCGTGGCTGTCACTTCTGCTCCGGAGGCAGCGCAGGGCCCCGCGGCCCAGGGTCGCCTCCTCGGGCAGGACAGCCTCGGCGCACGTCCGCGCGCTCACGGAGCTGCTGCAGAGAGGGCTGGCGGCCTCCAGACTGCCCCTCGCGCCACACGGCCGCCCACAAGCCGAGGGAGACTGCGCGCAGCGCAGAGCCCACCTGACGCAGCGAGGGCTGTGCCTGCAGCCCGAGCACAGCGCGGGGAGCCCCGGAAACCCCCGGAAGGGCACCGAGCCCTGCTTCCAGGACGTCACCGGAGGAACCCGGCCTCGCTGTCCTGGGGCGAGAGGACTCCCACCCACAGGGCTCAACGCAGAATCGCTTTCAACCCGAGCTTGACGGCCGTGAAAAGCAGGTGCCTCTGTGAAAGAGACTCACAGAACGGCTGACGCACCGTGTTTCTGCGAGAAATGTCTCCAAAATTGGGGCTGTCCGCACCAGCAGGGACCCGGCAGCACCGGGCACAGGGGGTGAGCGCCGACCTCAGCAGCCCCCGCCACGGCAGAGCCGCTCAGCCCGGATTCCAGGCAGCGCCAGCCGCTGCCGCACACTCTACGGCCTCGGCGGAGCCGCTCGGACACTGGGAGAGCCCGGCACGTCCTCGGGCTCCCGGACAAACTCCTCTCGGTCAAGCCCACAGCGCAGCCCCTCACCGGGACCCTCCCCTGCACGCGCGGGCGCCTGCGTGAAGCTCAACATCGTCACAGCGAGTTTTCAGTCCTACAAGGTTAAGACTGATTTCTCTTTATTGAACTCACTTAAAAGGACCTGCACCAACGCCAAGTGTCAGCAAAGTCAATCAAGCACCCCCCCCCTCCCCCTGGGAGGAAGGCAGGGCGACAGCCGGCCGTCAGCGCGGGCGCAGATAGTTACCCGGGGTCCTTGGACTCGGCGTCCCGGGGGCTTCCGCCCTTCAGCTTCCTCACCAGCTTCTCGCTGCTGCGCCGGATGGAGGCCCGGAGCTTGCTGAAGGAGCCGCTGCGTCTCAAAGCTCCAGTGCCGTCCTGAAAGACACGGGACAGACGCCAGGCTGCAGGCGGCTGCCCTCCCCGCCGCGGGCGGAGCTGAGTGACCGCCGGCATGCGGGCTGGGCCCCTGCAGCCTGGCGACGGGACGCTGCAGCACCGCCCGCCCGGCCGTGCATGTGAGTCGGCGTTAACAGAAATCCGTCCGTTCTGAAGGCCGTGACGACAGTCCGCTGACCACGGAAACCTCTGAGCACGGAGCGGCTCACGCCCACGTGACACCCCTGCCCCCGCAGGGAGTCGGTGCCACTGCTGCTCCGAAACGGAGGACCACACGCCAGCTCTCAAGAAAACGGTCCCCAGGTCCGGCGCGGAGACCCCGTTCCCCGCTTCACACACAGGGGCCCCGGACACCCAGCTCTGCCGGGGCCACCGCTAAAAGAATGTCCCCCAAATGCGGTGAGGTAGTTTCCTCAGCGAGCTCCAACGAGGTTTTATCTAACGCTGGTTACAAATGGGGTCAGCAAGTCCCCTAAAATGCCCACTCTACGCAAACACCCCAACCCCTCAGAGCCTTGCAGAAAGCCAGGGACACGCCCGCCCCCGCCCCCCCCCCCCCCCGCGACGAAGGCCGTCCAGAGGCCGCCCGGCAGCGTGCGGCCAACGCCCAGGGCGGCAGGGTCCCAGGGGACGCTCAGGGACAGCAGCCCACCCCCACCAGAAGCCGCGCCGCTGCACCCAGGAGAAGCGGCAGAGTCCGAGCAGACAGACACCGAGACACCAGTCAGCTGGAGTGAGTTTATTAGGAGTTAGAAAGACACAGGTACACAGGCCACTCGACAGGGGGTTAGTAGAGAAGAAGCGGAACTGCCCAGTGTTCACACGGACGGACGGACGGACGGCACAGCCAAGGCTGCGGGGGAGGGTCTGGGGTGGCGCCCGAGGGCGCAGGCCTGGCGAGGGGCGGGGTCGCAGACATGCACGCAGCGACACCCGCGGGCGCGGCTAACTACCCTCGCCGGCGTGAGCAGCGTGCTCGTCGCTCCTAACGGGTGAGCGCGAACACGACACGGCACGTGTTCTCATTGATGCAGCTTGTGTGACCGAGTACATATCTGGCAAAGCTACGTGGACACAGAGACAGAGACCCCCGAAAGGACAGCAGCGCTGAGAGGGAGGGCCGGTCGCAGAGGCGCGGCTCCGACCGAGTCCCAGGTCGCTAAGCACGGCAGCCAGCACGGAGAGAGGCGGGAGCCGCGGGCGCTGCCGTCCTGCAGGAGACAGTGGGGCCCCACAGGGCGGCTAGGCCTGTGGGACAGAAACGGAGAGAGAAGCCCAGGTGAGACTCTCAGGGGAACAGCCCACGCCCTCGTCGCGCCGCGCGGCTCCCAGGATTTCTAGGTCAAGCCGCCTCGCGGCACGGCCACGGCTGCAGCCTTGGGGTGGGGCACCTGCCCGCCGGCCGCCGACGGCCCGCAGGCAACAGCTGTCACCTGGCCTGGGCACTCCTGACCACCACCGGACACGCGTGTCGGCACGGGGCTGGGACCCTCCTTGATATCGACCAGGAACCGGCTTCCCAGGAAGGAGATTCGGCCACAGAAACCGCTACAGCGCCCGGGAGAGGCTGCCCACGGGCACAGCGTGCCCGGCCGTTGCCGCCTCTCCCGTCCCTCAGCTACGAGGTCTCCAAGATCGGGGCTGGGGGGCCTTTCTCCTCAAGACTGACATTCAAACGGTGCAGGAACTGGGGGCCTTGCAAACTCTAAACATGTACTTGATCCAAAGCCACGTTCGTCACAGAGAACAGGCTCCCACAGGCAGCCACGCGCCCTGGGTCCTGGCGGACACAGGCCTGACGGGCCCGGCCCGCAGCCCCCAATGCAGGGAGCTGAGCCCCTGCCCAGTCCGACTCACCATGGATGCTGAGCAAGTCACTTAACCAGCCCGAGCTTCATCTTTCTCATCTTTAAAATGGAAAAATAAAACTTGTTACCAACCCCAACGAATGCTGGGAGGACAAGAACACATTAGCTCTGGCTTCTCTTCAGAAAAAGGATGTTCAAATGTTAACGTAATTCCGAGAGTAGCAATGCGTCAAAACTCCTGGTGTTGAATGCAGTCCCCAGGACTGCAGCCGAGTGTGGGGCAGTTCGCTGAGACTCCTGCCCCCGCCCAGCCCACGGGGCGGCACCAGGCTCCCGGGGCCAGTGCAGGGGTGTGCCCACCCCTCGCACTCACCCCGCAGACTCTGAGAGCCAGGGGGAAGGGCGGCCCCAGACCCGCGGGGCCAGACGGCTCCTATCCGTACTGGTTTCGAGGCTGGGGGCGCTCAGAGCCAGCGGCGGCACCGCCACGCTGCCCGGGCCAGAGCCGCAGCAAGCGTCTCACAGAGACCAGCAGCCCGATGCCCAGGCTGAGAGCATGAGGCGAGTTGGTGGCTTTAATTTTCACGTGTGTTCTAGTTGTCCACCTCGCGGCTCTCCAATAAACACCAGCCTGCTTCTAACGAACGGTCTGCAGGGGCCACCGGGCACACAAGCACCTAACAGCAGGCAGCCCGGGGCCGCCACGCGCACTCGCCGCCAATGGGACGCCAGGTGGGCGAGGACACGGGAACCAGTCCAACCCAGGGAGGGGCCCTCCGCACACAGCACTGCGTCACCAGGGCGGGACCACGCAAGAGAACAGGCGCGCACGCTCGGAGCTGCAGCGCGTGCGAGGAAGCCACGCCCCACGGACTTGAACCGAGGACCCTCACAGAGCCACGGACGGGCGAGGCCAGGAGCGGGCTTCCCTGAACACGTCACCCGCGGCAACGCGAACCCGGCCGAAACCTGCACACCCGTTCCTGGCGGGCCCGGCACCTTCCTTTCCTCGTGTTCACAATTAGCCCACAACGAGCTCGGCTCTGGTCCGAACCGGGCAACCAGCTCCCGCAGGGACGGCGCCCCCACTCACCACGTGGCCCTCCTTCCTGCGTGCGGACCCCGCCTGCCTGCAGGGAGGGGTCCTGCTGCGGCCCCACTGGCAGCAGCCTCTGGACTCTGCAAAGAGCGCTGAAGTTCAGGCAGAAAAAGCTAAACTCTAATCGGAACCCCGACGTAAAATGAAGTCTCAGCAGCATTTTCCCACGAGAAGCAGTAACGCAGGAACCCAGAAAGAAGACAGCCAGCTGGTCCACCGCGACCGCGGGGGCTGCACGGGGCGGCAGGGTCTGGCCCTCACGCTGCCCTGGCCCCCAGCTCCACGCTGCGCCTCGCCCTGACCACACGCCCGGGGGTCCCTGCCCACGCAGGAACGGTGACCCCAGGGAAATGAGCCCCCGCTGAGACGGCGTGAGCGCCAGTCTCACGGGGCCGAGGACGGAGGTGGCTGTGGCACATCCGTGTCTTGGCAAACGTGACCGTTAGGGCTGCACGTGACTGCACCTCGTCACAGGTGACTTCAAAGCCACCCAGGTGTGCCCGCTGCCTCGACTGCGTTGTCACAGGGAACACGCACGCTTAGAGGCAGACTGTGTCCAGCTTGGGAGAGCCCAGCACCGCCTTCCAGGGACTTCAGAGCCTCAGGGAAGCCAGTCCAGGAAGGCCCCCCCCCCCGTGAGGGGGCGCTGGCTGAGTCTGAGTGGTGGCCTCAGTGACAGGGATGCGAGCCCCATCCCAGCACATCAGGGGACGCTCGGTCTACTCGCTGCTCTCCCTGACTTCCCCTCACGAGCGGGCTCCTTCCACTGCAACCAGCAGGCTCAGAGCCCCCGCACGTGGCCCTGGCTGAGCCCTGTGCCCGGGGATGGGCTGTGTCCAAGACGGAGAGCCACCCGCGTCTCAGCATCCAGCACAAAGGTGTCCGAGGCCCAGCAGGTGACGCCCTGTGGCACAGCACGTGGCGGGGAGGCACGGGGGGCAGGGAGTGAAGGCGCCCCGTCCCAAGTCTCGGTCTCGCGGACGGGTGTCAGCGACTGCGTGGCCACGGGGCTGCACAGGCAGGCTGACCCAGAGCTGACCCGGAAACGCCGTCTCGGGAGAAGTTCCTGCAGAGCCTCCCTCCAGGGCATGAGCAGCTGCGCCCTGGCGGCTCAGGACCAGCGAAGGGGCCTGCCCTGCGGGAAGTGTGCGGACGAGAGCGCCCTGGGGAGCACAGCGCATGCCGGGCCCTCGGGGACAGGAGCGGGGACCGCTGCCCAAGGGTGAGTGGTCCCAGCAGATGCTGACTGGGTATCCCGGCACAGGAAAAGCCAAAGCAAGGAAACTGCCGGACAGACGGCCCCAAAGGAGCCCTCCCTGGCAGTTTGGACACTGACATTCAACAAAACATCTGCTCTGCAAGCAAATCTTCACCAACCTGCTGCCGCTGCAGGAGACCCCCAAGACAGAGACTTGAAAACACAGATGAGAAAGCCCAAAACTATCAGGCGAAACACCTGCACACCCGCCACTCCGAGGGCACTCCTGCGGCTTCCAACCACACAGACGGCACCCTGGGGGCGGGCTTGCTCCCCGGCACGTGGCCCTCGGCACTGCACGGAGGCTGCCGCGGGACCCTGGCAGGCCGCAGGAGGACAGTGCCTGAGGGCACCGCGCTCTCTGGCGCCCACTGGGCATGCCGTGGTGAGAGCTCCCGGAAGCTACGGTGAGGCCCAGAGGCCAGCCAGGAGCCCACGTGTCTGTCTCCAACACAGGGACGTGCTCTGGGCCCGAAAACCTGGGCCGGTGAGAGCAGTGAAGCCCTGGAGCCTGGGGGCTCAGGACCATGGTGGGACCTGGGGAGCCAGCACCAAGTGTCCCTGCTGCTGACCTGTCCCTTTCTAAAGATGGGCTCCTCTGAAACACGCCCGCCCCCCCCCCTTTAGGGCGTTTAAGTCAATTCCACGAACCCTGTAGCGGCCTGGTCAGTGCAGTTGGGGGCACAGGGTTAGCGAGGAAATCGGTGAGTTAGAAAAGCGGGTTAGTTATCTGCCGCGCTAGCCACTGCCTAACCGGAAGCCCGACCACCAGGACACTCAATCAGCATCTGCGCTCACAGCGGAGCCAGGAAGGACATGGCCAGGCAGACAGCGGACGGGGGCGGGAGGCAAGGACGTGCACAGCTTGGCTGGGACGAGTCGGAGGGGAGCAGGCCTACGGCAGACAGGGCTGGGGGGGCCGCGCACTGTACTTACCCCGCTCCACTCTACGCCCATACTCACTTCCTCCCCTCCGTCAGGGCCGCTCTCGTACTTGACCGAGTCCACGGTCAGGCTCTCTCGGCTCCGGCGCTTCTCTGAGCTCTCGGGGTCGCCCAGCACCTCCGCCACTCTCTGCTTATGCGCCGTGTCCAGGCCCTGCAGTTGGGCGGGGGAGGGGCAGTGTCAGCACCCGGGCCTGGGAGCGCTCTGGCTGGGGAGCAGCAGAGGTCCCACGCCCTGGTGGGAAACAGCCACAGGGACCCTGGGGACTGCACCTGGGGGACGTGCGCCCACCCCCCAGCGTCAGCGGACAAGACCCAGCCTGGGGCGAGGCGCGCTGAGGCACACACGGCAATGGGCAAAGGCAGGCCTGGCGCGGGCACTCGGAGATGCGCCAAGTACGCGGACATGAGCGTGTCGGGGCCCAGGTGGCAGGTCGGTGGGCCCCGGTTTCCTCAAGGTCCCCACGTTTGCAGAGTCCCACGGTGAGGTCCTGGGGAGACACCCAGTGCGGAGCCCCAGCGCGCACTCTGGTGGTCCGCACCCCAACACAGACGGGGCCGGAGACCCTCGGGCGGTGGTGTCCTCAGCACAGCACCTAGACCACCAGCCGCTGGCCCCAGCAGGGGCCGGGCAGCAGCGCACGGCCACGCCCCCCCTTCAGACCTCGGCCCCCGCGCCCGTGATCCATCACTTCAGTCCACCTGGTGGCTGAGGAGCAACATGCTCCGAGGTCCCCGCGGGCTCCCACACCAGCGTCTCAAACGCAGGCTCTTGCGAACACCACACCTGTGCCCACCTGCCCTGTTCCCCTCGGGAGCCACGAGCCCCGACCAGCCACACGTCCTGGGCACACCCCTCACTCTGCAAACTGGTTGCTTCGGGGCGAGAACCCAGCCTTCTCCCCATGTTTCCTTTACAAGTCGCGTTTCAGCGTGACTGCCCAGGCCGACAGAGGGAGTGCCTCGGGAGCTCGCGGCTCTTTACCACCCAAGTCCCCTCACGGCACATGGGCTGCTTGCACGTCCATCCAGCCCACGGGCGGAGGCGCAACTGCCGCCACGAGCACTGTGCGTAAGCACTGCCAGCCCGAGTCGCCCAGGGGTCGGGCTGTGGTCTCACCAACTTGCTGCTGTGGATTTCCGGTCCCGCCCTCGCCCGCTCCCCCGGCACCCGAGGGCGCTTGCAGGCACCGGTCACTGGCGTGCACGGCCCCTGCTGAGGCCTGGCTCCAGGACGCGGCCCTCTCTCCACACGCTGTCCTCCTGCCGGGACCTCACGCTCAGGGGTCGCCCCGTGTGCCTAACGCAGGAAGAAGACAGCCTGGCCGCACGCGGGTGGGGCCCGTGGCTGTGTCGCGGGGCTTCCTTCAGGCCTGAGAGCTCCAGTGCCACTGGCCATGATCTGAGGCTCACGCTAAGGAAGGTGTCTCTGCGCAGGAACACACGCAGAACGAGGCCACGGACTGGCCAGCCGACCGCAGCATGACCCGCGGCTTGCAGCGACCCCACAGGAGAAGCTGCTGACACACGTCCACAGCTGGACGGGCCGGAACGCCCGAGAGCCACCGTCACCAGCGGTGTCTGTCCGGGGCACCTGTGCTCAGCTCTCTCGGGCGTCCACTCGGGAGTGGGACCCGGCATCTGGCAGACCGCCTGACCATTTCCCCGCGGCCACCGGCCAGCAGCGCACGAGGGTCCCAGTTACCCTCCTTCCGCTTTGTGCCCGGCCTCCGCCACCCTGGGGTGGAGCCGCCCCTCGCTGTGTGCGCAGTGCGCTCCCGCAGGGCTGCCCAGGCCGTGCGCCTCCCTGGAGCTCGGGCAGGTGCGCTGGCCGCCTTCCCGGAGACCTCCACTCTGGGCCTCTGCTCGCTCCTCACACGCGGGCCTTCCGACCCTGCCCACTCTGCACACGGGACCCGCGCCAGACAAGGGGTTTCCACATCCCGCCTGGGCCGTGAGCATCTCCGAGGGCGGTGAGGCAAGCCGACCGTGGTCTTCCCTTGCTGCCGCATTCACCGTGTTCAGACGACGCAGTGTCGTCTGCGCGAACTGAACTAGTGAAGGTTTCCTCTCCCTCCCTCAGGGCTTCAAGGAGTCGCGGAAGAGCACCGGGAGAACTCTGAGTCTGGGGGAGGGGGAGCCAGAGCAGCAGCCTCCGACTGACCTGTTTGCGGGACCGCATGGCCGCTTCTTCCAGCGTCTCCGCGGCCTCGAACTTGCCCTGGCGCCGGTACAGCGCCCCGAGGTTCTTCAGAGTGGTGGTGACCGTGGGGCTGCAAGAGAGCACGCGCGGGACGACGGAGTGGGTCTCGGAAGCCGCTGTCCCCAACACTTCGTCTAAAGCACTAGCAGCTCACGTTTGGCTACAAATCCTTTAAATTCCTACGGCCCTTTTTTCCATGTAAAACCACAACAAGCTGCTGTCTCCTGCACGCCCTGTCCACCAGGCTGCGCGGGGAGGCCGCAGCGGCCGCTCAGACCGCGGCTGCCCCGTCAGTGGGAACGTCTGTGGGGCTGACTGGCGGCCGCCACGCCTCCGGGAGCGAGGGCGCGTCTGTGTCGGGAGGACGTGGAAGGGACAGCGCGAACCCGAGCCTCAGCATCGACGGAAAGGCGCACGGAGCGCAGCAGGGCCCACTTTTCCCCGCACTCTGGACCGGCAGCCGCACTGCAGATGAGCACGAGCCTGTTCACTCTGGCGCGGACGCCCACGGCCGCTGACCCACACTTGGCCTCTGACACAGCGGCCCAGGGGCGCAGAAGGGGTGCGGAAAGGGCAGGGGGCCGGGGTTGGGACACGCGCCGCCTGTGGCACTGACGCGTTTGTTAAGCGCCGTGGGGCACCCAGATGGGGTGAGAGAGCCCCCCGAAACAGGTGACTGCACACAAGGCCTTACAGGGGCACTTGGCCTCCGGACAGGAAGGAGCACACAGGCCTGGGGGCGGGGCCGGCGAGGGAGGAGGGGGCGTGGCTCCCAGGGCAGCACCCGGGAGCTCACAGCGCCCCCTGCAGGCACCGAGGCCAGGAGAGGGCAGGGGCTGCGGCTCAGGGTCTCCCCACCGCGCCGCGCGCTCCGCGAGTTTAGGAAACGCTGGGTCTTGCAGGTCCGCCGGTCTGACTGCTGCGCAGCTGCCTCAGACGAGGCCCCTGCCCCGCCTCCGGGAGGTAGCCTTGGACAACGCAGCGTGCCGGGCAGAACCCACGTTTCGCCCACACCGCGGTGGCCGTCCTTAGCGTCTTTTACTGGAATTTGGGGAAACCGGGCGGTGCGAGCACACCTCCTGGGGGCCTCCGCGCATTCCGAGGTCGGCTGCGGCTGCCCAGGACAGCGCCAGCAGCGTCCCCGGCCAGCCGTGTATCAGGGGACAGACGTACCTGTCGACTTTGCAGGCTTTGTACCAGCCACCGTACTCCCCGAACGACGGCCCGTCCTTCTGCTTCCCCTGCGTCGGAACAGGCGGCTGCAGGTGAGCGGGTCTCCGGAAGCACCCCCTCCCCCCGCACCGGAAACCCCCGGGACAGCGCTCTTACCTTGCACTCCTCTCTCTCTTCGGCGTGCATCCAGATGGGCTTGTTCTCGTCTGCGGGAGGAAGCGCGGCCCTGTGAGTGGGGCTGGGGCACCGCAGTGGCCCCACGGTCCTGCAGTTTCCCACGACCCTTCTCACACCCGACTCCTCACTCCGGGGCAGGGAGGCTGGCAGGGAGGACACGGCCTGGGAGGACACCCCACCCAGAGCACACGCAGGCGGGGGCTGTCTCGTGTGCTCGGTGCTCAGATGCCGAATCCCGTGTGCCAGACCTGGCAGGCAATGCCAGCACACGGGACGCAGGCAGGTCCCCACCACGACACCCTTGCCATGCTGGAATCTGCACACGACACTTGGGTTAAACAGAAGTCTAATGAGAAGGGGCGGATGTTGGGAGCAAGAGCAGAAGAAGACACATCAGCGTTTCGGTAAAGTCTCCTTAACTCGCCCTGGCTGGGGCGGCTCAGTGGACTGAGTGCCGACCTGCAAACTGAGGGTCGCCGGTTTGATTCCCAGTCAGGCCATGTGCCTGGGTTGCGGGCCAGGTCCCCGATTGGGGGCACATGAGAGACAACTGAGGCATATCTAATATATCGATGTTTCTCTCCCTCGCTCCCCTTCTCTCTAAAAGTAAATAAATAAAGTCTTCAAAAAATGCATAAAGTCTCCTTAACTTTTGAGGATGCTCACACACCACCCACCCAAAGCTTCTGGACAACTCATGTGCCCACAGCGCGGAGCGTGGCTTCGCTCCCGGACGCCAACAGGCACAGGAAGAAGACGCCAATGCCCCGAGAGGGGCACGCAGGTGAGGAAACGGGGGTGACTGCGCGTCCCCGCCTCTGCATGAATGCTTGAGGCTCCCACGCAAGCGCCTGCTGGGGTTCTGGGGGGGACCATGTGCCCGCCCAGTCCAACCGCCTGCTGGCTGCCAGGCCCTGGGCATCCTGCCCCTGGAGTGGGTGACGTCTGACCCACAGCACAGACTGATGAGAAAATCAAACGTGCGTCCACATGTAAACCGCTGAGCAGACACGCTAGGTGTCAGGTCTCAGGAGGACAGAGAGGCGTGTCCGACGACCGGGTCTCTGCTGCACCTGGCTCGGTGGTCCCGGGCGCGGGGCGCGGGGCCGCGCTTCCTCGCAGTCGGGCTGTTTGCGCGCAGGCCTAAGGGGGAGGGCTGGGTCCCGACAGCCCCGTCACAGCTGCCGCCCCTGCAGGTGGGCACACCGCGTCACCGCCCCCCACGCGCTCGGCGGCCTTGCTGCCAGTGTGGGTCGTGCCCTGGGCAGAGCAGGACGCAGGACACGCGCCTTCTGCCGTCCTTTTAACGTTTCCATGGAGGGTAAATCCAAGTATCGGAAAACTGCTTTTAACCAGAGCCACGCCAACTGGACCGCTTTTAGCACAGAAAAGCCAGCAAGTCACCAAGACACCAGGGCTCCCAAGGATAAGAAGCCTTAGGAGGTGGCCTGCGGTCCCCACAAAGCAGGCCCCTGCGTCAGACAGGAGCAAGCGGCCGCCCCCCGCCCCCACCTGCCGCCCCCACCTGCCGCCCCCGAAACTGCCGCCCCTTCCTGAGGGCCTACGAGGTTACCCGCTGCGGAAGCGGATGCCTGTGCGACACGCGGTGTCTCGCCGAGCAACCAGAACCCTGGGAACCATTCACCCAAAGCCACGTGTGAGCACCCACGGCACTTTAAGGGGTAGAAAGGCTGCGGCTCCGACGACACTCCAAGAACCCAGCAGGCCTGGGTGGGTGGTGAACGCGCGTTTCTGACAGGTCCCTGCCGGCACTTTGAGAACCACTGGATCACAGAACGTTCTAGAAAGCCTGAAGGATTCCGGGAGGTTTTCTAGAACTGGTGCATCCAGGCTGTGGCTGAAACAAGTGCGGGCCTTGCAGAGGGCAGCGTGGAGAGCTGGGGGGCAGGTGGACATCGCCCCTTGGCACGGGGCCACCACCCAGGGCCCGCAGACGTGGGGAGGGTGTAGCTGCTACCCTGCCTCACCGGAGGACGCACAGGTGAGCTGAGGAGCCCTTGGCTGGGCCCGCCCTGCCTTCTAAGCCCTGCATGGCGAGTTGTTTCTGAAGGTCTACCGCACGGCGCCCCGAACCCCCGTGACGACGGGTCACAGTGGTGAGGCGCCCGCCACAGCACCTGCCCGGGGACGGGGGTCCGCTCCTTACCGTCAACAGACCCGAACTCCCGCTCGTGCGCACGGGTGAGGATCTCTTTGTACAGTGTCTCCGCCTGCTTGAACTTGCCTTGCTTCAGGTAGCAGGAGGCCTGCAAACGAAACACAGCGCTCAGCACGCCCCTGCACAGGCGAGGCCGACCTCTCTCCAGGCCGAACCGCGCGCAGCGCAGCCTCAGAGGCCGCCGTCCTGGGGCGCGGGCAGTGTGGGCAGCTGTGACAGCACAAACGGGGAAGAGCCGAGACCGCGCACGCCCACCGCCCCTGCGCACGCACCAGGTTGTTCTTCGTCTTGGCCACGTTGGGGTCGTCGGGCCCCAGCTTGGTCTGGTAGATCTCCAGGGCCCTCTGGTAGTAGTGCTCCACCTCCTCGTACTTGCCCTGGTTCTGGCACAGCAGGGCCAGGTTGTTCAGCTGCTTGGCCACGTCGGGGTGGTCCTTCCCCAGGACCTGAGGACGGAAGGCCGTGCTGGGACGCCCGCCCTCGCCACGCCACCATCCCCGCGCTCCCCAGCGCAGGAAACGCGGAGGGTGCCTGGCTGCCGGGCTCACGGTCCTCATACAGCCAGCCCCGCCCAGCAAGCCTGCAAGCAAGCAACTCAGCCCCAACCTGCTGAACCCCCAACTCTCAGTGCAGGGGGCGGGGGGGGCGGTGCTGACTTCCTTCACACTCCGTAAGTCCTATGACTCTCGCAAATCCGACGCGCAGCGCACATCATCGTCACCTTCTGAGGAGCTGGAAGGTGGCCTCTTTAGGCTCGGGAGCGTGGCTGCCGTGTCCCGGCGCAGCCCGAACTCAGCCGGCCCTGTCCGACTCCCTCCTGCATGCAAAGGCCTCCAAAGGAAGCCCCCAGTCACACACGCAGCCGACACGCGCCTTCCCGGGCAGCCCTGACCGAGGGTGTCCACGGTCACCCCGCAGCACCTCCCATCACACAGCGAACACACCTGCAGGGCCCTGCGACCTCACTGCCCCACGTGCCGACCCCCTTCCACCCCCTGCCCCGCAGCCGCTTGCCCTCAGACGGGACACCCTCTCTCCAAGTCAGGGAGACCCCAGCCCAGCCCCAGCCAGCTCACAGGCACGTCACCCGGTTGCCTGCTTTCGCTGCAAGTGCCGCCCCGAGACTGCCTGGTGCACCTCGTGGTTCGTGACCCGACCCTCACCCAGGAAAGCGTAAGCCCTGGAGCACGGATGCGTCCTCCCCATGCAACCCCCAACAGGTAAGTGACCCCGTTCTCCCCGGCACCTGCAGCCAGAGGCCCCTCTCTCAGCTCTGCACCTCCACCTGGGTGCCCCCAGGAGGCGTGCGGTCTCCCCATCCTCACGGGCAACTCTGAGCTCAGTCCCTGGGACACTGCGGGAAGCTGCCCCCAGGCCCCCAGACCCGGACTCCGAAGAGCCCCGGCCCTCAACTCCCCCCAGCTCCATCCAAGAGGCTGGCGCCCCCTGCCTGACAGGCTCTGTCCAGTGCACTGAGCTCCAGGGAGGGGTCGAGTCTCTGACTTTAAGTCACCAGCTCCAACCATGCAAGGCCCCCAAGCCCTCAACAAACGTTCCGGAGAGGAGAGCGCAAACCCACGGGACCGGACCAGGCCGACCACCGGACCACTGGACGGGGTTTGTGACGCTTCACGCCACCTGGTGCTCTCCCTGAATCTCACCCCGGCCCCACGTGATCGGACCACTTCGCTGGACTCTTACGCAGAGGGCGGCGCGAGGAGGGCTCGCCTGTGGGGTGTAAGAGCAGCCCCACACCCCACTCCTTGACGTGTGGCCCCAAGTTAAATGGCTGAGCTCATGGGGTCACTGGTGAGTGCCCACGCAGACATACCAGTGGCAATGCCACGACCCCCACTTCATCCGCAGCTGAGTTTGTCCCAGGTCTGAACGCAACTCCTTCCTTTTCTAAGGCTCTCTGAGCGCAGGTGGCCACGCATTGTCTCACTGGCAAGCAGACGCCCCGCTGTCAAAGGAGCCGCCAGGCCCGAGAAAGCCCTCCTCCCACATCATCTCCAGGCCCCTGCAGGCGGGCGGCACGCAGACACGGTGGACGCGCCCCCCCAGGGCCCGCCCCTGCCCACCCAATCGGAGGCCAACCTGCTGTCCCTGTGGGCCGTCCACCTTACGGAACGAGTCACGTCCAGGGAACAGTCGGTGACAACGCAGCACGGCAGTCACTTCCCAAAACGTGAAACGGACATGCTGCGCAAGCGCCCCAGGGCCCGCCCCGGCGCGTGCGGGGCGCCCCCACGCACCTTCTCCCGGATCTCCAGGGCTCTTTTACACAGCGGCTCCGCCTCCTTGTACTTCCCTCTCTTGCCGTAAAGCACCGCGAGGTTGTTCAGAGTGGCTGCCACCTGCGACACAGGGCACCGTGCGGAGGGTGAGTGTGGCGAGGACGAGCTCCAGGCTGGCCGGGCCCGGGAGCCCCGTCACAGCCAGGGTGCTGCAGGGCGCAGGTCGGACAGACAGCGCTGCGGGGGCCAGAACCAAATCAACGGGGTCTTGATTGTTTTCCATAAATTTCACTGGAAACCGCCAAACCAACCAAAACAGATCTGGATGCAAGTCTGACCAGATTTTAATAAAAAAGGAGGGTGAATTCTTTAGGAGGAATTTGCAGGAGTGCATGCGATTTGGTGTGAGACCCAGAGCTGCAGCACGGGCCCCAGGGGGCTCGCACGCCGGCCCGCTGGCCGGTGCTCCTGCCCCTGCAGCGGGGGCCCTACCTGCGCCATCTAGTGGACAGGCAGCTCTGAGCCCTTCCCTGTTGAGTTCAACGGAACAAGGAGTTCAGCGGTGAAAAGCACCAGGGGGAACAGGTAAGCGCATCAGAGAAGCAGGCACACCCACCGCGGGATGGTCTTTGCCCAGAGTCTTCTCGCGGATGGCCAGGGCGTCGTTCAGCAGGTTCGCTGCGTCTTTGTACTTGTTCTGGTCCCTGGAAGGAAACAGGTGTGAGGGCCCACACCTGCCGGGCAGCCCCACCCCCAGCCCTTCCCCGGCCCTCTGCGCGGTGCCACCACCGCCTCCGCTTGTGCTGTGAGGAATGGAACGGAGCCTCAGGAGAGTTACTCCTCCGCCCACGTCCTCTGTCCCGTGGCCACTGAGCAGGGGGAGGAGCTGAAGTCCCCTTGGGACCAGGAATCGTGCACCCACCCACAGGGCCCAGCCTAAAGTCTTACACGGATGTGGCTCTCTAAACTGCTGGGCTGGAGCCGCCGAACCAGCGACGGAAGAGGAAGCAGGCGACGGACCCCTCACAGGACACCGGCCCCGCCCTCCATCGTTACCCCTCCCAGGCTCCCCTGCGCACCTGACCGGTGCGACCTCAGGTCGGTATGGCTAAGACATGAGCAGACACGGGGCACCAGGGCTACAGAGCAAACTAGCTCCACCCGACGTGCTGGCCGAGGGCTTGCACAGCAGGAAGCAGGCTCCGGCGGCCCCCGAGGACGCCCAGCCCTCAGCCTCAAAGCACCAATGCTAGGACAGCAGGGAGGACAGAGCCCCAACAACCCTGGTGCACAAGTGGCCTCAGAGAGGCAGAGATGCAGGGTGGGGGCGTGACAAAGCCGAGTGGGACCTTGGGTTCAGGAAGGAGGCGATGCTGACAAGGCCCTAGGAATGGGGGAGGAAGCGAGCAGGCGTAGGGAAAGGCTGCTCCGGACACAGGAACCCGGGGCTCAGTCTCGTGGGGACCACGAAGCATCTGGTGTGGCTGCCCTAGGAGGGCTGGACTGGGCGTCCTGCCTTGCACCCAAGCCTGTGGAGGATTTTCACGGTGAGCCCTGGCTGTTTGCGGAGAGAGGGAGGCAGCCGGGAGGTGGCTCAGACGGGCGTGCCCCAGCGCATCTGAAGAGCCGGCTGATGAGGGGCGGGCGCTGCAGGCCCCGGCCGGAGGGGCAGGAGGCTACTCGCCTGTACACCAGCGCCAGGATGTTGAGCATGGTGGCCACGTCCGGGTGGTCGTGGCCCGACGTCTTCTCCAGGTCCTCCAGGGCCTGCTTGCAGAGCGGCACGGCCACCTCATAGCGCCCCTGCGAGGCGTACTGGATGACCAGGTTGTGCAGGGTGCGCAGCCGCGCGGGGATCTCGTAGCCGCCCTGCTGGGCGGCGGCCGCGGCGCTGCTGTGCTGCTGCTGGACTGCAGAGACGGCCGCGTCAGAGGGCTCGGGGCAGCCGGGCAGCCGGCCACGGTGTCCTCCCCCGCTCCACTCCAGGGCGGCACAGGCCCCAGCCCTGCTCACCTGTCCCGCACTCCCTGGGCTGGCCGGGACCACCAGCCCACCATCAGGCTGACGAGACGCCCCCCGCCCCCCCCCCCACACCCACCCAGGGCAGCTCTCAGCCCCGGGAGAATGAGCCCCGCCTCCCCGACCCCGGGAGGACCGTGGCCCACGCCCCGGGGCCCATCTGACATCCCAGCAAAAAAGCGTCTGCAAGTCTCTGGGGAAACAGGCAGCCCAGGGGAGTCTGCGCCTCGAGCACGAGGGTGCCCACGGGTCACCGCGGTGGGACGCCCAGCCGGTGGGACGCCCAGCCCGCGCCACCCCCATCTGTCTGCAGTGGGATGGCCAGCCCCCCACTCACTTCCTTGGCCGGGGTCATCGTCGTCATTTGGGAAAAGGTCATCCAGAGGCTCTTTGGTGGAATCGGTGTCTTTGTCCTCCTGGAAACCAACAGGAGCAATTTCAGTCTTACCTGTGCTGCAGTGCTGTGCTGTGACCCGTCGACCTCAGCTCAATCTTAGTTAGAAACGTGAGGCTCTGGCCAAGGAGCTCAGCCGGTCAAAGAGCCGTCTGGACACACTAAGGCTGTGGGCTCGACCCTCGGTCAGGGCACACGCGCGACCCAGCCAGCGACCCATCAGCAAGGGAAACGGCACACTGATGTTCCTCTCTCGCGCTCCCCGCCCTTCTCCAAAATCAAAAAATCCAAAAAAACCCACAAGACTTTTAAACCTTAGAAAAGATGCTCCATTTTTAACATCAAATACAGGATTACCCACAACCTGACTTCTCTGTCAACTAAGCAGAGTCACGAAACCCTTGCTCGACCAGAACTCAGACTACGAAATGCGGGCCAGGCTGCTGGACAGAGGGCAACGGCCTCTGCAGGCCGCAGGCTCTCCACCTGGGTTCTGCGGACGTTCGGGCAGAGCAGGGAGGCCCTCCCTGGAGTTCTCACTTGACAACCAAGTATGGGAACCCATGAGAATGGCGATCTCCTCACACCACGCTGGAGGGCTGGCGCCCGTCTCCGGCCAACACCTCCCCGCAGGGCCTCGGGGCACTCTGACACCTCCCGGCTGGGAGCTGGGGCACAGGTTAAACCAGTGGCCACACAGGGAGGAGCTGGCCAGCCACCCCCAGCAGGGTCGCCGGGGGCCCACCAAGCCCGGGTTTGGGACCCCAGCAGACTCCTCAGGAAACTCAGACACACCCACACGGAGGACAACCGGCAAGGACTGGGCTGCCCTCCCCGGAGGTCTCACTGTCGTCGAAGACAGGCCCCTTCCCTCCTGGGGAGGACCTGCTCCAGACGGAGGGGACAGAGGGGGCATGACAGCCTCGTGCAGCGTCCAACCCGGAGCTGGACCGTGTGCGGAGTGGGAAGAAGGCCACAAAGGGCCAAGCAGGGGCAGCCAGCGTGCTGCGGGGCCAGGGAAGTGCCGCACCGCCAGGAGCCCAGGGTCCGCTGACCGGAGCCCGCTGACCGGAGCCCGGCCCTGCAGCGGACCTTCTATCCACAGTGCATTTCCACGTTTCTGACCGCGGCTCCGGAAAAGCCGTGTGAGAGGCTGCGGCGCAGAGAACACCTGTGACCTGCCCGGGGATGCGGGCCCAGGAGCAGCGCCGTGGCCTCGCCCGCACGACACGGGGGGCGCGAGGAGAGGTGGCAGGGGACCCTCGGCGCGTGCCCGCGGCAGCACTCACGGACGGAGAGACGTCGTCGTCGTACTTCTTCAGCTGGTTCATGAACTCCAGGTGCTTCTTCTCCTCCTCCAGCTGGGCCACGGCCTGCTCGCTGCGCTGCAGCTTCTGCTGCGTGCCCGCCAGCTCGTCCCGCAGCCACTGGTTCTCCTGGCACAGGCGGCGCACCTGCGCCCGCAGCTTCTGCTTCTCCGACTCCACGGCGTTCAGGTGGTTGGACAGGGCCATCATGACCTGCGGGCAGACGCATGGTACTGCACGCCTGCGCACACGCCTGCCCGCAGCCCCAGCCCCCGTGGAACACCGTGGAGAACCTGCCCTGCTCAGAGCGGCTGCGGGACATGGACACGCGCGGAAGCGTGTGCAAGCGTCACCACAGGACTCACCACAGCCACACGGCTGCTTGCCTGGAGACACCATCTTCCCACCGTCCAACGAGACGGCCCCCCTCCCACCCAGTCCCCTGCTTGTGGGCACGCCCAGGAGTGTGCACGCCCAGGAGTGTGCACTGTGCACAGGCCGTTCTGCTGGGGGCCGGAGCTGCACTGGACACAGCAGGGGCAGGCAGGTCACGCAAAGGGAAGGAGCCTGTGCAGCTACACCAAGGGTCACGGGGCTGCAATGCTCTCATCGGCACAGGGCCTGCCGCCCAGTCCTGGGGGCGGGGCAGCAGGAGCCGGGGCAGTGGGCTCAGCCCGGTCTCCTCCGACCTCACGCCTGCCCTGCCTCTTCCTCATCCTCCCAGTCACTCCTGAGCCTCCAGAAGTGGGGCTTTTTCCTCCTTTCTTAACCCCACCATCTCAGCGACTGCAGAGGACACTCCTGCCCCCACTGTTTTTCAACAACGGGACAAGCGCAGCAGCAGATGCGCAGCAAGGGACCGGCCGACCTGCGTACCGCACCTGCCACAGGGTTAGCATGAGCCCGACGTGCAGTGCGGACGGAGCTCCTCCCTACGGCAGGAGCAGGGGGCACAGCCCACTGCCGCTTCACTCCCTCACTCACAGAAAGAGAACTAAGGAAGAGAAGAGCCCATTTTTGGTGCGTTTAATTTTGCCTAAAATATGTTGGCAGAGCCCAAAGATACAGGGCAAGGGGGACACCTACATGTGTCCAGTCTCGGCCTTCAGGTTGGCCTGACGGAAGCAGAGGCTTGGTGGAATCCACACCCTAGCCTGGCGTGGGCATGCCGAGAGCCCCAGCCGACACCGGCTCTCCTGTCTCCCTCGGGCTTCAGAGCCCAGCACCCTCAGCAGGAAGGATGGCATAGCCCAGTCTCCCCGCACGTGGTGGAGCCGTGAGTTCTGCCCCATGCAGAGTAGGGAGAGTGCTACGCACAGGGGCAGGAAGTGAAGGCAGGACCGTGCACGCCATTCCTGTCCCTTCCGTCCCAGGATGAGGTGACGCGGCTGCGGCTGGCGCCCTGTCTCGGTCCAGGAGGCGCCCGCCTGGGACAGCCTGCCCGCTGTCGGCTGTGCCCGGTCTCTGTGGCCGAAGCCGCTGCGTCTGGTCCCTGACCACCCGGCCCCGCCCCCCTCACCTGCGCCTCGCTCAGGCCGAGCTCCAGCATCTCCAGGGACTTCCGGATCATGCTCGACTTCTCCTCCACCAGGTTGCTCTCCTCATCCTTCTTCAGACACTTCAGTGTCTCGAGCAAACTTTGCAGGATGGAGTTGTGCTCATTCTTCAGGGCCTCCAGCCCCTGGATCACCTGCTTCGTCTTGGAAATGATCTCGTCCTGCGTCAGCTTCTCCAGCCTGTCCTCCTTCGCGCACACCATGGTGGACATGTTGTCGTGCATCCTGCAAGGGGACAGCGTCAGGCACCTTGCCGCAGGGCCCGCGCGGGCCTCGCCCACACCGCCCACACCCGGGTGCGCGGGCGGGCGGCCGTGTGTGCGTTCAACTCGCCGCCTGGGCAGGCTGTCTCCCCCACGGTTTCTGGTTTTCCGGTGCAGGCCAATTTAGTCACTTTTCTGGCTGAGGTCTGAGCTGCTTTACGGAAAGAATGACAGCAACTGAAACTAATGCCAAAGACTAAAAGCAACAAAACATCCAAACAGCATTTCCAAAGCACGCAGGCTCCACGCACAGAACTGTCTCTGAACACTTGCAGGCTGTGGCTTTCCCGGATGACACGCAGGAGGACAGGGAACCCTCGGTGGCCTCTTTACAGACAGCGGCCTGAGACGGGTCCCAGGAGAAGCCAGCGCAGGAGCACGGGAACAAGCTGAGGCGCAGGAAGAGGACCAGAGCAGCTGGACTTCCCAGCGGAGGGGCGACGTGTGCAGATGCCACGAGCCGGAAGACAGAAGAGCAGGGCCCCTGCGCGCCCACCTCGGGCCAGCCGCGGGCACGGATGGCAAGAGAGAGGAGAAGGGAAGAGCAGGGAGGGGAAGGGCCACACGGAACGCCGTCAACAGAGTGGTGACGGCTGCTGAGCCCTAGCCGCCGTCCTCCCCGCTGCCTGCAGCGAGCCTGCCAGCACGCAGCCACGGAGACAGAAACCTGCAGGGCGCGTCCACCCCCGAGCAGCGGGGTCTCACACCCTGTGGACCAGCAGCCCTGCTCTGAAGGCAGGGGCTGCGTACGGTGCCTGTTGTGGGCTCAGGACAGCAGGGCCCCATTTGTCCTGTTCCAGGTGACACTGTGACTGTCACGCAGCGCCTGCTGAACACACAGGCGCCAACTGGAGGACCAGCACCCAGAGAGCAAGACTCGGCACCAGGAGGTCCCAGTGCTGGACCAAGCAGGGCCGCCAGCCCCTGGTGGAGAGGAGGGGCTCGGGACCAGGGTCCCAGGGTCCCAGGGTCCCAGGGTCCCAGGGTCCCAGGGTCCCAGGGTCCCAGGGTCCCAGGGGAGGGAGGACGCGACGCCGACACCGCAGGCGCCCTTCTCCCTCCGCCGGCTGAGCGCTCACGCACAGCAGTCCCAGGGACACCGCCTTGAGCCTTTCCGCTCCCAAAGCACAGGACCGTCTCCGGGTCCAGGACACGCAGGCAGGCAGGACAAGGCGCACTAAGGCACCATGTGCACCACATGCTGACGGCACAGTGACAGGAACTCCCCAGTGGGGGACGGCGGGCACCGCCAGCCGACGGGGCGACGGGCCGAGGTAGAAGCGGCACCCACGGCTCCTGAGCAACTGCACCTTGTGGTGAGTGGTGGGGGGCTGGCACGGTGACAAGACCAGAGAAGAGGGGGCGAGGTCATAGGACACCTGTGCTCTGGGGTGAGGTCGGGGAAGGCCAGGGGGCCTCGGTGGCAAGGCCTCAGGGCAACTCATCAGAGACACACGGCACTCACTCCCCAGGCCTCTCCTGAGAAAGTCGCAGGCCCAGCCAACAGCTCCTTGGGGTCTTTCCCAACGACACCACCAGGCGCAACAGAAAGCAGAGCCCCCAGACCTAATTAGAAATGACAGCAACTTTGTCACTCGAACCAGCCTGGAAAAGCAAAGCTCTTGGGGCATGAACAGGCCTAAGTCACAGCTACATGAGAGGAAGTTCTGTCCAGGCACGAGGCAGGTCAGCGTCACAGCTGTGTGGTGACGCTGGTAGCTGAGAGGAAGGGAAGAGAGGGCAGCTCTTCTTTTTCTTTTTAAAGATTTTATTTATCTTTAGAGAGAGGGGAAGGGAGGGAGAAAGAGAAGGAGAGAAACATCAATGTGTGGTTGCCTCTCGTGCGCCCCCTACTGGGGACCTGGCCTGCAACCCAGGCATGTGTCCTGACTGGGAATCAAACCGGCGACCCTTTGGTTTGCAGGCCACTGAGCCGTAACAGCCAGGGCAGGCACTTCTGTTTTAGAAAGGGGGGAAGTGGGTGAGGGACAGAAGGTTAAATAGCAGTAGGAAAACCACAGAAGGTAGGACTTGAGTGCAGAAAAAAAAAATCAAAGCAAAATGAGAAAGACCATCACTTTGAGGGCATGTTCCAATTAGTCAAATGAGTTTAAAGAAACCCACTTCAGGTCCTTAAGGACTCCGGAACCACAGTCACAGGGACAAGAATAACAAACGGAAATGTGACCAGGATGCACACACCCAAAAATAAGAGCTGCCTATGGCCCTGGCCAGGCAGCTCAACTGGTTAGAGCATTCTCCCGATGCACCAAGGCTGCGAGTTCGATCCTGGTCAGGGCACGTACGGGGGCCGACCAATGAGCGTGCGAGTGAGTGGAACAACAGATCCGTAGCTCCCCCCAGTCCCGTCCTCACTTTCCGGCACAAGCAGCTCCAGGCTCACCCTGGCTTCTCCCGGCCCAGGCCTGGCCAGCAGCGCCGTGAACTCCAGGAGCCCTGGTCTGTTTGATGGTAGAATGGCTTTAGAAACCAAAATGGGGCCCAGCTGTCTTCCTCCCAAAACCCACAACCCCAGTGTAGCCATGAGAATCATCAGGCAAAGCCAAACTGCGGGACAATCTGCAAAATGCCAACCAGCACTTCTCCAAACAGCCCAGATCCCCAGCGAGGGCGCGGGAAACACTGCCCCCGGCGAGGGAAGCGGTGGCTAAGCGGTGCGATGGGGCCCTGCACAGGGCCCCAAAACGAGCAGGGATCTAGGGGGACACCCGCGAAACCCAAACAAAACGCGAGGCGTGGTCAGCGACCCCATGCCCGCGCCAGCGCTCAGCTGTCACAGACGCGCCACTGAGACATGGGGTGTCACCTCGGGGACAGCACAGCAGGCGTGAGAGGCCTGCGCACCACACGCACGCAGGCCACAAGGGTGCACACCCCCCCACAGGGACAAAACCGAGGGGCGTGGCTGCGACACAGGTTAGGCACTGACCCCATCCACACGTGCACACACGCTGTTCGATGAGGACAAGAGAGCCTGCGCCACGGGCGTCCCCTGGCTCCCCCGCCCCGGAACGGGAACGGGACCTACGCTCTCTCCGCCTGGCTTGGGCGCCTTTGACTCGGGAACCATGCCGCCCCGCATGCGCACCTGTGAGCGCGCACAGCTCACCAGAGAGCGAGCGGTCACCCCCAGCAGGCTGTGTGCAGCGGTGGGCCCGCACGGAGCCGCCAGGCGGCGAGGCGGGTCACCCCACCCCACGCAGCGTGCAGGAGCCTTTTCTGAGACAGGCAGTCAGAGCAGCTCTACCCAACACACGGCAAATGCAGGGAGGCTGCCAAACTCTGGACACAAAGAAACGTGGCCCGAATGAACAAACAGATCAGAACTCCAGGAAAAGACGAAGCGAAATGCAGATAAGCACCTATCAGTTGCAGAGTTCAAAACACTGGTCCTCAGGATGCTCACGGAACTTCACTGTGCACGGCAGCAGCATAAAGAAGGAATGAAAGTTACACTACGTGAAATAAAAAAAATCTACAGGGAACCAACTGTACAGGGGGAAAAGCCAGGATTCAAATCAACGATCTGGGACATAAGGAAGAATAAAGCATTCAGTCACAACAACAGGAAGAAAAAAGAATTTCAAAAACATGAGGAGAGGCTTAGGAACCTCCAGGACATCTTTAAATGTCCCAACATCCGAATTATAGGGGTGCCAGAAGGGAAGAGGAAGAGCAACAAGTGGAAAACTTATTTGAACAAATAATAAAGGAGAACTTCCCCAATCTGGCAAAGGAAATAGACTTCCAGGAAGTCCAGGAAGCTCAGAGAGTCCCAAAGAAGGTGGACCCAAGGAGGAACACACCAAGGTACATCATAATTCCATTAGCCAAGATTAAAATGAAGGAGAGAATTCTAGAAGCAGCAAGGGCACAGTTACCTACAAAGGAGTTCCCATCAGACTATCAGCTGATTTCTCAAAAGAGACCTTCCAGGCAAGAAGGGGCTGGAAAGAATTATTCCAAGTCATGAAAGTCAAGGACCTGCATCCAAGATTGCTCTATCCAGCAAAGCTGTCATTTAGAATGGAAGGGAAGATGAAGTGCTTCTCAGATAAGGTCAAACTAAAGGAGTTCATCATCACCAAGCCTTTATTATATGAAATGTTAAAGGGACTTATCTAAGAAAAAGAAGATAGAAAATATGAACAGTAAAATGACAACAAACTCAGTTATTAACCACCAAACCTAAGCAAAAACAAAAGCAAAGCAAACAACTTGAACAGGAACAGGAACACAGAAATGGAGATCACATGGAGGGTTAACAATGGAGAAGAGAAGGGAGGATGGCAGGAAAAGGTGAAGGGAACAAGAAGCATAAGTGGTCGGTAGAAATTAGACAGGGGGAGGGTAAGAATAGCATAGGAAATGGAGAAGACGAAGGACTTATATGTACGACCCATGGACATGAACTGGGAGAGGGACTGCTGGGGCGAAGGGGGGTACTGGGCGGAGGGGGGCAAAGGGGGAAAAATTGGGACAACTGTAATAGCATAATTAATAAAATGAATTTTTTTAAAAACGTACTAATAAAAGCCCCCAAAACCAAACGGTGGGTAAAGGTAAATGCGCACACCAGTACCCCGGCGTTACCGTAACCACCACAGGAAGGGACACACAAGAGCCGCCCAGCTGATGGACGGGCGAGCGAAGGCGGTGCAGCCCCACCGTGGGGGGTGCAAAGGAAGGCGATGCGGACGCCGGCTGCAACGTGGTGGACACCGTGCTACCTCAACGAAGCCACACAGAGCACAATCCCACTCACATGAGCATCTGCAGAAACGGAAAGCAGGTGAGTGGCAGCCCAGGGCTGGAGCGGGGGAGGGGGTGGCAGCTAAAGGGCACAGGTTCCGTTTTCCGTTGACAGAGATGCTCCGGCACCAGAAACTTGCACAGTGCTGCAGTGTTTTCATATGTGAATCGTATCTCAGTAAAATATATGCAGAATATTTTTAAAGAGTTTATTTTTAGAGAGGGGAAGGGAGGGAGACAGAGGAGAGAAACACAGGTGTGTGGTTGCCTCTCATGCACCCCCTACTGGTGGCCTGGCCCGCAACCCAGACATGTGACCTGTCTGGGAATTGAACCAGCAACCCTTTGGTTCACAGGCCAGAGCCTAATCCACTGAGCCACACCAACCAGGGCATCAAGCCCTCCTCCATGCACTTGGAAATGTCCAAATACATAATACATTACAATTAAACTACTGTAACTAAAAAGCAAAAGTAAGCAATGAAAATATTAGTAGTGAAATTGTACGTATTTTTTGGTTCTGAAATTTCAGAACAAAAGTTACACAGTGAAGAACCAAAAGGGAGACGCAACTTGCCTGCAGAGAGGTGAAAGGAACGGGGACCCCTGCCCTGGGGCAGCCCAGCGGGCTGGGGCCCCGAACACGCAGGGCGGCCAGGAACGCGCCAATCCGTGGGACAACAAATCCACGTCTCTCCTTCCCTCAGATCAATAAAAATAAAGGCAGCAACTCCTGAATTTTCAGGAGACATTTGGTTTTTGTTCTGTGGGGGCAGGACAGGGCAAGCAGTGGGAGAAGGGGAGACGCTCCCCTCCCCCAGCCCCCAGTCTACAGAACACAGTGAAGGTTCACATTGGACCAAAACCCAAAACAGCCTCCTCCTGGAGAGTCTCAATCTGTCCCAAATCATGACATCTTTGGATAAAGGCACTCCGGAGCTCCTATCAGTCAATTCTTTTATTTCCAGAACGGAGGGCCGCAGCACCACATGGGGTCTCTGTTACCCCGCTGCACCCTGCCCACCTTCTCCAACTGAGAATCCCGGCCACACCTCGGCCCCTCCCTCTGGGCAGGAGCCCCACTGAGAGGGACCACCCAGAGCTGCCCTTTGGGAAGGAGGGGCCATGACTCATCCTTTTGCTAGTCTGCTCCAAGCCCCTCCTCCCCTCGACTGGGGAGGGAAAAGCGTTTCTGCTTTCGCAGGGAAGGCGTCAGCAGACCCCCACAGGCCGCCCTG